>LOJH01045913.1:0-12281 GCA_001685095.1 Ellobius talpinus
GCTGTTGCCAGGCAGACTCATGAAGGACACGCGCCAAAACAAGGTTGTTTACCACAAGCCTCAGCGCCATCTTGTAATGGCGAATGGTGTGGGTCGCCACAGGTGAGGACACATGTGTTGTGAGTCTCGAGTGCCTCGAACCCAGGACGCTCTTGTTAGTATTCAGGCATCTGTGCTGGCCTGCCCTTGGGGTCCTGACAAGATCCGTCCTCAGCTGCAGCCACTAAGAGCAGCTCCTGTGGACATTCACTGCGTTCCATTTTAAAAGGTGGGTCTCTCCCTCCCTCTCTTCCCTCCCTCTCCCCTCCCTGTCTCTCTTCTGTTACTCTTGTCCCCAGGAGCCTCTCTCTGCCCTCTTCTCTGCCCCTACTCTCTCCTCTTCCGATAAACCTCCATGTGAGTCCTGTTGTATGGTGTGACTTCGCGGTATGTTTTACTTTTCCACAGAGCTGGTCGGAACTGCTGGTGTTAGGGTCCCAGGAGTGAAGTGATTACACAGGATGGTCAGAATGGGTGCTTGAAATTGGTAATATTGGTAATGACAAGATCAAGGGTATGGCCCCAGGAATGAGTAACCACCAGGGCCCCGATCACAGGAAGAGACAAGGTGAGGACTTGAGTCACTGGGAGCTGGAGACAGTGAGGGCCAGCAGCTAAGGTCTTAGAGCCATGGAGGAGTCAGTTCAGGTGGGAGGTGATGACGCAGAAGGAGTGAAGGGTAGAGTCGTGAGAGTCTAGGAATGGGGCTGGAAGTTCAGTCTGAAACCAGCGTCCAGGAGCACAACGCCCCTCACACCTGTGCTCCAGGGTGCCAGAGAGTGGAAGTGGACTTCAGAGAGGACAGAGGATGCACGTTTGAGGGGGTGTGAACTTCTGTCACCTGTGAGGCAGCAGGAGCCACACTCTAAGTGCTGTGGATTGAGCCAGGCTGTAGAGTTCAGTGTGTCAGGTTTTTATCCTTTCTACCCGAGAATCCAGGAAAACCACAGCAGAAATAAACTTGTACCTATAGAAGAACTGGGGAAGAGACCATTGGTAGGGGAGAGGGTCCAACATATTTCTTTGCTCTCTTTCTTTTTTGGCTGTTTTTATGTTGCCTTGGGTGTTTTTGAGACAGGGTCTCACATAATTCAAGTAAGTCTTGAACTTGCTGTGAGCTAAAGATGACCTTGAACTCCTGATCCTCCTTGCCTCCACCTCCCAAGTGCTGGGATGGCAGGCTTGTGCCAGTATTCCCAGCTTCAAAACGTTTCTTAGAGATGAAAAGGAAGTGTGTTGGGTGTGAGTAGGGACTGAGAAGGTGGCTCAGTGGGTAAAGTGAAGACCCAGATTGGTATCTGGGGGATTATTTTATTCTGGATGAAAGTCAGGTGTGGCAGCATGTGTCCATGACCCATGTTCTAGGGAGGTGGAGACAGATGGAGCTCAGAGGCTTGCTGGCCAGCTGTACTAGCCAATCAGCGAAGCTCAGGGTCGGTGAGAGACCAAGATGAAGAGTAAGAAGATAGGCACCCAATGTTAACTGTGGCCTCCACGTGTGCCCGCAAGGATGAGCACTCCTGTACAGACACACACATTAGAGGAGTAATCCCGGAAGATGAACAAGGAAACAGCAGCAAAGGAGAAAGCAGAAGTCCCCATCACAGGTCACAGTTGGCAGGCAGAAAGGAGAACGGTGTGTGAGAGAGCCCAGCTGAAGGGGTTCATCTGAAGTGGCCCCACCTTTGCCTTTACAGCAGAGTCACCAGGAGACTGTCTACAGGGAGCCCAGCTGTCCCTTCAGCCCCCTACACAGCAGGCCTCTTCTTAGGAGACACTGAACTTACGTCTGAGGCCTAGAGGATCCCCAGAGTCAGAGATCTTGAGAGCGAAGCTGTTTGTGTACACATGTGGGGAACCCCAGCCTCAAGCCGGCAATCTACGTGCCAGCTCCCTGCCTACCCGCTAACACTGCAGTTCTCTGGCCAGCATACCCCTCACTGGAGAACCTGGGGGAGGGAAACAGACACTCCCAAGGAGGAACCCTGTGGTGGCTCTGGAGGAAGACCAAAACTGTCCTCTGTCATTACAGATGACGGGACAATCTACAGGGAGGAGCCCAACACCCCGTGAATGAGATGACAGGTGCACAAATACTGCGCATGGAAAGAGGCCTCACCACACAAGCAAGACACCTGAAATCCAAGCCTTTGGTTGGGATCCTGTTGAGATCCTGTGAGGATGCACAATGCCCATAGATGGGACAGCAGGGACATTCCTAAGAAAGATTAGAAGAAGAGTTAAAAGATTAAGCCAGAAGGATATCCCAGAACATAAGGCCATGGGAAGACCCATGGGAACAGAAGAACAGCTTAAAGAATTGGTTCAGACAATCCGTTATTCAGCTAAGTTCCCCAGCAAGGAAACAGGAATTGCATCAGCTGCATGATGGGAAGTGCTTTCCAGGGGATGGAAAATCAGTTTTCCAACTTAGAAAGCCCTGTCTGGAGAGACGGCTCAGGGAGATAAGAAGGTGAGTGTGCGCAACAGAAGCACGAGGACCCACGTTTGCATCCCAGAATCCATGTTAAAGCTGGGTGTGGGCACACATACCTGTAGCTGCAGTGTTGGGGGAAGCAGAGGCAGGAAGATCTCAGAGGCTTGCTGGCTGCCCACCTAGCCAGAAAGCAGAAAGCTTCAGGTTGGGTGAGAGACCTTGCCTCAAGTGGGTGACGTGGAGAGTGGCAAAGTAGCCACTCAGTGTTGTCCTCTGGCTTCCACATGTCACACACACGAAGTTCAAGTAGTTCTGTCAGTCATAAACATCGTTAACATACTTCTACAGTTGAAAGGTAGAGTGTATCTGGAAGCAGAGAGACAGAAAAACAGAGATATTCCTTGAAAATCAGAAGTCAGGTTGATACCAGACCTCTTATCAGAAACTGGATTCTAGAAGATAGTGGATTTAAACATTTATTTTTACTTATTATATGTATGTATGAGTCCCTGTGTGTATATGTACACATGTGTGGGAGGTCAAAAGAGTGTGCCAGATCCCCTGGAACCAGAATTATAGGTTATAGTTTTGGGCCACCCAGTGTGGACCCTGGAAAATGAAGTTGGATCCTCTGCAAGAGCAATATACACTCTTAACCACTAAGCAACCTCTCCAACCCAAGACAATGGATTCAACCCTTTAAGGTTCTAAGGGAACACTAACTTAAATCTAGAATTCTATATCCTGCTAAACTATCATCATCAACAAAAACTGTCAGGCTAAAATACAGTATTTTTAGAAGTGCAGAGCAGAGGAAGTGTGGCTTCTACAAGAAGCATCCTTTGGATCTCTGCTCACAGGCAGTGTGATGGAACATGGGCCCCACTCTGTTCCCTAAATCCATCAACATGTTTGTTCCATGCAGCTCCCAGTCAGTGACTAAATGCAGCAGAGATACCTAGATGTGTTCCTGGGATGCACTTGGTGCTCTTGCAGAGGACCTGAGTTTGGTCCCCAGCACCTATATTGGGTTTCTCACTAGTGTTTGTAACCCAATGTCCAGGGGATCCAATACCCTCTGGCCTCCAAGGACACCTGCATACACATGACATAAATTCTCATGAACATACATACAGACACATACACACACCAGACACACACACACAAATAAAAATACTTCTTAAATGGCATAACAGACATGAAGAAAAACAGACACTTCTGGAAAATAAGTGAGAATGACATAAGAGATTAAAATGAGAGAATATCAGTCCTAAATTAAAATATTAAAGTATTAAAAAGGGTTAAAGAGAAGATCACTGATGTGGACACGGACAAGGGAGGGTCCTCTACCATGTGTAATTGGATCCCTGAAGATGGAAGCCAGAGCGAAGAGCCATGAGGTGTTTCCTTTGATTAGTGCTTAGACATGGAGCGGAGACACACTTTGCTCTGCCCCCTTTCATCAGCATTTCCCAAGATTCTGAGCATAATGCAGGATCTCCTTGGCTTTGAAATCACATGGTCTTGAACTTGAATTTTGTCTCCTCCAGTTCCTTCAAGAACCTTTGGCAAACTCCTCAAGGCTCCTCAGACTCAGTTAACTGTGTGAGAAGTGGGGTGAGTGGATGCACACCACAGCACGAATGTGGATGTAACAAGACAGAGTTTGAGAGTCTGGGCTCTCCACCCACCAAGTAGGTTTTAGGGATCGAACTCAGGTTGTTGGTCTTGGTAGCAAGCACCTTTCTCCACTGAGCCATCTTGCCAGCCCAATGTGGTGATTAGTAGCCACCACCTAAAGATGCGAGGGTTGAATGGGAACTGTAAACCCTGACACACAGCGACTATTAAACAATGGTATTTGACTGAATGAGAGGTGTGGAAGGGAATCCTGTCATGTTCTTTGCCTTTTGGTAATCAAATTATAGAAGAAAAGAGAGGAATTATAACACTTCTTAGATGAAACGTTGCAGGTGTGGGGCTAAATTCCCAGGCTCAGACCCCAAGGCTGCTTCTTTCTTTCCTAGATGGAAGACTTTGTACAAGTATACATATTCTGCTTGCCTTGGCTTCCCTACCGAATCGCAATGATACTTTCCTCCTGCGATTGGCATGAGGATTGAAGTGGTTAGGATAGGGGGTGGATGACCATGGGATCCTAATCGACAGTCAACATGAAGGACTGGAGAGACAGCTTAGTTAAGAGTGCAGAAGATCAGGAGTCAGATCTTAGCACCTACACGGTGGCTCACAACTACATACGACTCCAGTTCCAGGGGATCTGGTGACCTCTTCTGGTCTCGTACATGTGTAGCACATTAAAATAAAAACAAATCATTAAAAATTAATTGATAAATGTTGGCTATAATTGGAGTTGGAAATTAGCTACAAGAACCTCCAGGTTTATGATGCCTGACTGAATATACTATATCTAATGTCTTACTTAACATGTATGTGATTTTAAAAAGAAATAAAATACTCACAAGGGTAGGATGAATAAGAAGATTCAAAAACTATAAAATGTTGAAACTAAAAAGTGGAATAGGGAGTGAAAAATAAAATTAGAAGATTGGATAAGGCTGAATCTTTAGTATAGAAAAATATTTTCTGTGTGTGGGTGTGTGTGTGTGTGTGTGTGTGTGTATGTGTACCCATGGAGACCAGAAGAGGACATCAGATTCCCTGGGTTTATAGGTGGTTGTGAGGGACATCACCATGACAACCACAGAACAACAGATGAATTTAAAATATGATGGCAGAAACGAGAACTCAGAAGGAACACTTGAAACCACCTTGGAAGAAATTTTCTGGAAAACACAACAAAAGAAACAGAAACAGGAGAGACAACAAACAAACACCAGAGGGCGAATAGAAGAAATCAAGAGACCCAAATTACAACCAGAAGCAATTTAAAAGAGAACAGAAAAGATTGACAAGAACAGGAAATCAACAACAGATTTGGGAAATTTCCCAGAAGCAAAGGACATGGCTCTCCAGACTCACAGGGCCTTCTGGGACTCAGCAGGTTGGTTAAAAGTAAACCTAGATGAAGACCCACCATTATGCAATTTCAAAACTGTGAAGGCAACAGAAAGATCCTCCAAGCTTTCAGAGAGAAAGAATATTGAATAAAAATGAAGAGGAATCTGAATCATCTTTTAGTAGCAACGCTAGAGACACAAAGGTTGTGTCAATCAGCTTTCTATTACCATGGCAAAATAGATGAAACTATAAAGAGAAGAGGTTCATGCTTCTCATAGTTTTTATAGAAAATTGTTCTGAGTAACTTCTGGAAGGTTAAAATATGCACAAACAATCAAGTCAATAAGGAAGATAATCATTAGCTACAAATAAAAAACAAAAAGTAGAGTAGGAAACCTCACCATTGAGCAAGGCTTGGCTGTGACTACTGTTTGTCCAGGCATGACGACATAAACAGAGCACTGATCTGCCCAGGATTGTAATAATTACACGGAGGGGAGCAGACAGGAAGTGAAGATACTGAGATGGAAGAAGAGAGACAGATTCCCATCTACCCCCACAGGAAGTCTGTGGCTCAAGGAGAAGACGGCAGCCCTCACACACTAGTTAGAAACACAGAAATGCGTGGTCTCATGAAAACAGCAGTTCAAAGTGGCAGCCTCTAGGGTCAGGACCACATGGAGTAGGCAAGAGGTGGGGCAGGAAATGGTATTTCATTCTATCAGACCGATTTGATGTTTGAAACAATGTGCCCTAATAAAACAAAAATTAACTGGAAGGACTAAACGAATAATTTCCTTGAAGGAGAGGGCATTTAGTGTCTGCCCCTGAGGCCCTGCTGTCTTTTGGCCTTGCCTTAATGTATGGCACAGAAAATAATGGCAATTCTTCCCAAGCCATCCTCTAATTTTCTATAGAAGCATTAAAATACGCCATCACATTCTATCTTAGTATAGTAGGTGCCCTGCACTAAACGTTACAGCAAACAAAGAGAGTGATCCATAGGCAAGGGGATTGCAAGCAAGTAGAAAGCACTTACATGCAGGGTAGACAACGTCCTAAATGTCAGTTTTGTGTGTCAGCCTTCTACCACATTGACAGAATAGCCACCATCATGAACTTAATAAGGGAAGACGTTTCCCATGGCTCAGCCTTCGAGGTCTAGTCATGCTTGCTTGGCCCTGTTGCTTTGGCATTGTTGGTGTCACAGAAGATTCTGGTGAGAGTGCAGGTAGCCAAAAGACAAGTCTATTTGCTTCATTATGGTCCAGGAGCCAAAAGACAGAGAATGAAGATGGCCTGGGTACCACTATCCCCAGCAATGATACATCCCAATGATGTAACTTTCTCTAATGATCCCTCTACTTAAAGACTCTACCACTTTGCACCAGCACCATGACCAAGTCGTTAGGACACGGGCCCCTGGGGAACTCAAGACACCAATCACTGTTATTTGTCATGTAGCTGATTGCCTTTCTGACTTTGTGAGAACCCTTTAGACTTCGAAGTCTAGCCCTCAGCCCAAAGGTGGCCATAGAATCTGGGCGGCTTTAAACAATGAGCTATGACGAGAGTTCTGAAGGATAGCGCTTCAAGATCAGGGATTAGCATGGCTGTGCTCCCCACAAACGCTCTAGAGAGGACCCTTTTGTTCTGTCCAGCAGCCTCAGGAGTTCCCGACACTACCCTGGCTCTGCCCCCACCTGCACATGCCTTCTCTTCTGGGTCTGGTGGGGTCTGTGTTCCCCTTGTGCTGTGGAGGGTGTTACAGACACCACTGCTTACTGAATTAGGGTCACATGTATCCCACACGACGTTGCTCTGCCCAGCCACATCTACTAGGACTCTGAAAACCAGGCCATAGGCTGAAGTAGTTCAGACTCAAATGTACCTTTTGAAGGGGAAACAATTTGGCTTTTAAGTGTGGCAAACAGATGTCCTGACCTTGGCCTTGCAGGCTTACCTCTCCCTGGCACCATGAGCCCCCTCTCCAGGCAGGAGGGCTTTATACAGACCCCCACCCAGTTTCTTGCAGGTGGGTCTCCCAGCCAGCTCCTAGCAAGGAACATGACTGCTGGGAGGTCAATCTGCACTTCAGAAGAGGTTCTTAAAAATCAGACGCCAGGGCTAGAGAGATGGCTCAGTGGTTAAGAGTATTTGCTGCTTTTGCAGAAGACCCAAGTTTGGTTCCCAGCACCCAGGCCTGGTGGCTCACAATGATCTATAACTACAGCTCTGGAGGATCCAACACCCTCTGGCCACACCTCTGCCCACACCTGCGCTCACATACACATACACTCGCACATAGAAGTCTTAAATAAAGGTCTTAAGAAACAGAGAGTTAAGCGAAGGGACTAAATGATACACGGTGAACGAGAGAATTTTAAATTTGGTGAAAGTCAGCAGGTGAAATATTCAAGAAAGTCCTCCCTGGAATCTGGGTATCTCATTCGTCTTCTCATAAGCACAGATAGAATGCAGAGAATTCTGGGTATTAGTCTCCATTCCGCTTTTGGGAAGACACAGACAGGGGCATTTTGGGTGGCAATGTCCATCCTGCCTTTGAGAACACAGAGTGCATTTTGAGTAATAACAACCACCACATCTCTAGAGAACAATGGAAAAACATTCTGGGTAGCAGCATCCATCCTGCCTCTGAAAGAGTTAGAGTGAATTCTGGGTAGCAACACTCATCATCCTGAGAAGACCCTGTGTTTGCAAAGCTCTTCTCATACCTCAGCCTCCTTTGTACCTCAGAGCTTCCCATCATGGCTAGAAAGCTGGGGACAACTGTAGGCCTGAGATGCTCACCTGCTGTTGACAAGTTGGGCCTGGCTCTTCCTGAAATCTGATGACTGGTTCCTCTTCCTTTGCTACAGTGACCGACCTGAGCCCATAGTGACTCAGAGGTAGGAGCCCAGAGTCATGGATGTCTTTCCTGTCATGGAAGAGACAGTGGTCTCATTGTTGGAATGATGCAGTCTTCTGGGTGGCAATGTGCTATGCTGTTGTTGTTGTTATTTTATTTATGCCCAGAGGCTTTTGGGGATAAGAGCAGGAGGTCACACAGGCCCGTGTACTTATCTGTAAGGCACAGGAGTCACTGTGAATCATTTTTAATGACTCACTCTGGCCTGTAATTGTGAGGGAGAAGTTTGTCTTGAGATCCCCTCCCCCAACCACCGTTGTTTCCTCAGTTGTGACAAGACACACCAGTTCTTCCAAAAACAATGGTCCATGCCTGTGTACTAACTGGCGTCATCTTGCCTGGGGGGTCTTTATTCTCAAGGAGTGATGGGATGGGAGGCACCCAAGACTGTCTTCCCCAAGGAGAGTATAGAGGACTCTAGACAGTGCATACTAACTGCTCAGAGGGGATGCGGATAGCCAGCTTCCTCCCAGAGCCCCTCTGCTACCTGAAGGAAAATTTACCTGGGAAGCCAGAGGGCTACCCAGGGTAAGGGTGGCCACCACGGTCAGACCTCAGGACCAACCATCAAGTCCTACAAAAATAGACTTCAAAAGCCACGATAAGAAGAAGACATGTAATGACAGACTAAGCCTCCTTTCATTTAAACATCTGGAATCTCCAAGATACAGTAATTATACACACACACCCCAAGAAGGAGGAACCCATGCTCATCACCATGGCAGGGCATCTCAGCTCCCTAGGAGCCAACACTAACTCTGAACTAGGCATTCTGTGGGGTCCAGCCGCAACCCTGTCAGTGGCTTCTTATGTCGCTTCCTGAACCTGGATTCACTGTTAAAAATGATAAAAACTTGGTCTGGCAAGATGGCCCAGTGGGTAAAGGCACTTTTCCTTCAAATCTGGTGGCCTTATATCTATCCTCAGGACCCACATGCTGAAAGGGGGACCAGCTCTGGCAGGTTGGCCTCTGACCTCCACACGTGCATCAAGGCATGTGCTCTTTCTGCCTCCAAATAGAGAAGGTGTCATGCCATTTTTTTTAAATAGGAGAAATGAGGGCTGGAGAAAGGGTTCAACAGGTAAGAACTCTTGCTATGTAATCATAGGGATTGGGGCTTGGATCCCTGCACCTACATAACAAGCTGGGCATCCTCCTAAAAGCCTGAACCCCAACTCCTAAAAGCCTGAACCCCAACTCCTAAAAGCCTGAACCCTAGCTCTAAGTGGGACAGGAGGATGGCTGGGATTTCAGCCCAGCTGAGGCTCAGAGAGACCCTGCCTCATAGGGAAAGACAGACAATGTCCCAGGGGCTCACAGATGTCTTTTTCTGGCCTCCATGAATGCACAGGTACACACATCTACATATACACAGACACGTGTACCATGAACACTCGCAAAAATAAAAACAATTTTTTTTTAAAAAAAGGTAAATGGTGAAAACTTGTGCCTTGTGAGGTACCAGTAGGTGAAGGTGTGTGAGGACTGCCCTGCTTCAGGAAGACTGTGCACCCGTTTTGCAGTCCTGATGATTGGCACTGTGAGCTGGGAGGGAGGCTGGCTGGCCTGCAGGCTGCTAGCTAGGGCTCCTAGATGGGTAAGGAAATCTAATGACACAGATTGCAGGAGTCCCTTGGAGAGTTCACTCACACAGCACTAGACTGTAAGGGTGGGAGGAGGCAGAATTCCTGTCCCTGGAGGCCACCCTACCTTCCCGGCCAGCCCTCAGGGCTGTGATATCACAGCCCCATTTCCTGGTCACTAGTGCTTACACAAGGCTTAGTTAAGATTTCTGGCGACTTGATAGTGTGCGAGGAACAGCATAGATTGTCCTACATTAAAGTGTTATCGTGTTCCTTTGGAAACCCCCCCAATGGCTTCTGAAACCTTCTGTCTAGGAAAGCCAACTCATTCTAACCTCAATCTGGTCAGGGACAACAGTCCTTTTCAAAATACTGTTCTGCTGTGTGTTGCTTGCTGCCCCTCCTCAGGGATGGAGGAGTGTTATTTAGGGGGTGGAGGTGGGATGGGATGAGAGTCTTCTCTTCCTTTGCTGTTGAAAAGATGGACAGTAATATGTGAGTAAGCTGGGACTTCCTCACTCCTCCACGGTCACTTAGAAGAGGCAGCTCCAATGGAGATTTGGTTACGCTGGAGGGTCAGGCGAAGGGTAGGTGCATGCTACATAGGAATACAGGGTGTTTGGGACCCAGCTTGGTGTTCTGAGCCCAGCAGGTGGGCCTTGCTAGGCAGTTAAGGCCAGATTCAAAAATATCCTTGGAAGGCATGCCACAAGGAGAGGTGTGTGAAATCAAGCAGTCCTTCGGGGCATTTCTGGATTGGTGGGTGAGTGCGCCCCCTGGAGGCAGTGCAGTGTCCTAGAAGGACACAGATGTTCTCCAGAACATGGTATCAAAGTTTGCCCATTCACTGGGCATGGGAGCACCTGCCAATTTTCTGCAAGACAAATGGCTGTCCATTGAATACCCTATATCTAGTGAGAATTGAAGGCGGGAAGCACAGTTTTTCAAAAGTTGTTTTGTGGTTAATGTGCAGGATTGGGACCAAACTCAGACAGGGGAAATTTAATGATCAACAGGGCTCCCCAACTCCTTTATTTTTCTTTTAAGTCCTTGTTGATGTACACCCAGGGGTGCTTGTGGTGATAATAACAATAGCTAATATATTTCCTATCTCAGAATAGCTCAGTATGTTCAGTAGTGTAGAATCCCAGTGAGAGGGAACCACTGATGTGGGATGTCCTTCTGTAACCTGTGAATATGTGTTGCTTTTATTGGTTGATGAATAAAAGCTGCTTTGGCCTATGGCAGGACAGAATATAGCTAGGTGGGAAATCCAAACAGAGATACAGATGAAGGGCGGGGTTGAGAGAGATGCCAGTGAACCACCAGAGCCACAATGTACCAGAGAACAGGCAACACCACAAAGCCACATGGTGAAACACAAATTATTAGAAATGGGTTCATTTATATGTAAGAGCTAGCCAGTAAGAAGCCTGAGCCATTGGCCAAGCAATTATAATTAACATTAAGCTTCTGAATGATTATTTTATAGGCAATTGTGGGACCAGTGGGCAGGAGAGAAACTGGACCAGCGGGACCCTGTGAGACAGAGAAAAACTTCTGGCTACAAACTTCTGTTAGCTTTGCTTTACAGGGAGGACACTGAGTGGCCAGGTAGCCAGTAAATGACAGTTCCATGACTTGAATCCAGCTCCCTCGGCCTTTCCCTGAGAGCACCCCACCCCCACCATATATAATGTCTGAGACAGCGGGCACCTCACAGCACTGTGTACCCAAACGCAGGAGGGCTCTCATATGAGGGCAGGCATGCTAGGATTTGTGAACATGTGCATTTTGCTCCTTCTTTATCCCAAAAGGTTGAGAGCCTACATAAGTTAGGATCAGGGATGAGAGTGAGGAGCACATACCTCTGCACCTCATCTGCAGACTGGAGGAGGGGCAGTGGGTGAGCGATGCTATGCTGTCCCCCAGCTCTTCTGCTCCACTGCTCTGAGGCTGTTCATGCTGGTGCCAAGGATGGGTGTGGAGGCACGTGCTTATAACATTGGCTCTTGGGAAGCAGAGCAGGGGTGAACAAGGACTGCTAGAGCTGCACAGTGAGAGTTTGACTCAAGAATAGATAACAAAATAAAAAAAGCCAGGTACTGGTGGTGCACACCTTTAATCCCAGTACACAGAGGCAGAGGCAGGTGGATTTCTGATTTTGAGGTCAGCCTGATCTGCAGAGTGAGCTCCAGGACAGCCAGGGCTACACAAAGAAACCCCATCTTGGAAAACAAAAACAAAACAATCAAATAAAAAAGTAAAAGGAAAGGAAGGAAGGAAGGAAGGAAGGAAGGAAGGAAGGAA
>LOJH01045920.1:0-13503 GCA_001685095.1 Ellobius talpinus
ATGGTATGTACTCACTCATAAGTGGATTCTAACCATAAATAAAAGACATTAAGCCTATAATTCATTTTCCTAGAGAAGCTAAATAAGGTGAGTCCACGATGGTACAGACTCAAGCAAAAAACTGAAGCAGGAATCAGTGAAGGGATGCTGGTTCCTGGCTCACTCTTTAGCTCACTCACAGGCTCAAGGAGCTACATTTCTTGTATATTTCAGGTACATAGTAGCTTAAACAATGCTTCATCCATGTTAGCTACAAATGTTCTATGAAACAGGCACTAGGAATGAGTTCAAGTTCAGAACCTACGTTGCTATCCTTGTGTTCTTCTTTCCTCTCATACTTTGTAGGTTTACTTATCCTTCTTAGTTATATCCCCACTAAATTTCTCAGCCCTCTTTCCTTCTTCCTCTCTACTTGTCCATATGCTCTCCCTTCTTGAATTCCTACCTTATTCCATCGCCTTCCATATCTATATTATCCAAAATATTCAGCAACAATGAGAATATATCGCCATCATCATCAACAACAAAAAGCAGTAACCTAGAAATAACTGTCTTATTTACATATACTTTATATCAGAAAAACGCTCTAATAATCTCTGTAAAATGTAAATTATTTTGCCACAGTTGCATTTGTGATGAGTTTTTCCACTAGAAATAAAGTACTTGGATAGCAAGAGGGAGAGAGAAAGAGACAGTAGAGTGGACCAAATTAAATATTTTCTAAATTAATTTTATAATCTAATCTATTACATAATAAATGCCACATGACAAAATAAGCAATATATAATATACCTTTTCAAAATTGTGAATGTGTTAAATTAATGTTTTATATAAATATATGCAAGAATATGCATAAACAGAAAAAAGAGCATTCAGGATAAAATAGTTTAAATTATCCATAATTGTTAGTGTAAAAATTGGCAGATTTATTTCCTATTACATATTCCATACAAATATATTTGATATGTTCAAATAGATATGAGGACCTTAACTTATCAGAGAAGTTTCTAGAAGAGCAATTTTTTTCCTAGCTGCAGTTTTAGTGAGCTATACTTTACAAAATAAAAGTTTAATTCACGTACCAGTAAGATCCTTGACAGATTTTTTTGTTAAAGACATCAGTTACCATGTATTTTCTGACTTTTAAACAGCAATAAGGAGTCTATTAACATCTAAACATCATGAATAGATTCCAATGATAAATTTATAAACAATATATATTGTCATTTTTACATTATTGTAGGTAGTAGTTGTCTAAAATATAAAGCATGTGTAATAAAATAGGTACAAAAATATGCTGATTTGCCTTGTATTATATCAGAGTAAGAGTATGTATGTTTTATTTTTCAAAATATTATTTGGTGTAACATTGTTCTATTGTTTATGTACCATGCCAAAATGTAAAATAGATATATAATGGAGGGGAGATAGAAAATTGGTGTGTTAAACGTTGATCAACATAATAAATAAGAGAGGGTATCTCAAGTTGAAATAAAATATTTCAGTCACTAGAATTTATTGTTATTCTGGATATTGAAATAATAGAAGAATAATCTCAGTAGGTTCTTTTGGAAAAACAAATAAATTGCAAAGGAGGACTGAGTTCTTGCCCATCTGTGCATTTTGCAGCCATGATGAGAAATTGGTGATTTGACACCATGGGTGTTATTAAGAACAGAGTTCTGCCAGCTTAGCTTTCATACATAACAGATTACACTAATTATCTGCTGTGGAAAATTCACATTCTGGCTATTAACTCTTATTTACCTGAATAGACAAAATTAAGCATATACCAAATAGAAGCCAGCAATTTCCAAAACTAAAATAGTTGGATTGTGAAATGGCATTAACTGCCTATTGCTGGCTGATAACAGCTTCATTTCCAACCTCATAAATAAATGGAAACATTATACCATATTGAATTGGGTTTATTGATTCTGAATATTCCTTCTAATCACATTATTCCAAACAAGCCTGTGATAGTTTGAATTTTAAAAATTTTCCCTAACACTTCTTTTTAATTTCTTCATGATCAGTATTTTTCTCAGTGTTTTTATTTTAATTTTTACTGGATGGATGAAATAAGGGAATGATGTAAGATAATGGATATAATGAATATATAGTAAGTTTTTTTATTTAATATTTTTCTGATTATATATACATACTTACTGTAAAATTTTCTTATTATTAATGAAATCATATTTTCCTAAATCCTCATTTTTTTCTTTTAAAAATATTTATTTTATTTGGTTTTATTTGTGTATATGAGTGCCTATACATGTAAGAGAAGGTTCCCGCAGACCCCAGAAAAGGGTACTGGTTTAGCTGGAGCCCTAGTTAGAGACAGTTGTAAAGCATCACACATGTGTGACAGACAACAATCATGGACCCTTTGAAAAAGTAGCAAGGCTGCCTACACACTGAGCCATTTCTCCAGTTCCTACACTCCTTTCTTATATAAAATACTCTCATGGAAATAATGGAATTTGTATATGGAGTTTCTTCATGATTCATTTATAGCCTACCAGCAAAGATTGAGTTCTCATTGTAGCACCAATCTTCCAACAAAAAGTGCCACGTTGCCAAATTTTTCCATCTGTAGTAGTTTGATACAGAAGGATTTGCCTGGGACAATCCTGTAGAGGACTGCACTGTTTCTGTTTTTGCATTGATTTTTGTCTGTGTGATTTGTGTTTGTGTTGACACACACTAGGATCATCTGGAAAGAGAAAAGCCTCAGTTGAGAAAACTCCTCATCGCATTTTTCTGCAGGCAAGTCTGCAGGTATTTTTCTTAACAATATNCGTGGGACCTACAAAGGTCCTTGTGCACATTGACATCCCTGGACAGTTGCTGCTGGTTTGTAGTAAAACGTAGGCTGAGAAGGGAATGGGGAGTAAGCCAGAAAGCAGTGCTCCTCCTCCACAGTTCTATTGCATTCGCTGCCTTAAGATCCTAGCTTTACATCGCTCGATGAAGGATTGTGAGCTGTAAACTGAAATACGTCTTCTCTTTTTAATTTGATTTTGGTCATGGTGTTTATCACAGCGACAAAATCCTAGGTAGAACAGGAGAAGGAAGGAATAATTGTTATATTTGCTAGGGAAACAGTGAAGGATTAAAATAATATAGCAGTTCATAAAGAAGAACCAAAAGTTTCTAAAGAATTATTTCTACACAAATACACACACACATCCTTATGCACATATGAGCATACAGACACTTCTTTAAGGTCTCAGTCAAGTCACCTATAAGAACTTAAATTTATTGAATATGTGACTTATGACTCAACATTACTTTTGTTTTTCATTGTTCATTTTAAAATGTATGCATAATTTTGTTGTATCCTCTCTCAAACTTTTTCCTACCTCCCTTACTATTCAACTTCATGTTCTGCCTCAGATAAAATCAATATTTCAACTCAAAACTCTACTGAACTTGGTACAATATATGTAGGTGTTATTTACCTATCTAATTTTATGCAAAGATTTAAAATTTAGCAGCATCTAAACAACTCTCATGTCATTTCTTCATTTTCTATATTATATATCTTACACCATTAAATTCTACTGCACTCCTCAAAGCATGTTCCAACCCAAAAAATGGAATTATCAATATAACTTTTTATTTCACAATATGACAGTAAAATTGATATTGTTCATCAACTATTGTTTATCTAAAGCATATACTGAGACATTATTTTGTGCATTTAATGAAATAAACAGAACCTCTCTTTATCAATAACCTTTCCTTACTAAGTGACTACGTCTTAAAACACAGTGTTTTACTCTGAAGCCATTGGGTTTCACACAGGTTGACTGATTCGAACTTCTGAAGTATACAAATAATTATCCATTAATATTAATAAAAACATAATATTATATAGTATTTCTTAAGGTTTTTATGTATCATCTTTTATTTTCATCTTCCCTGACTTTATCTTTTCCTCCCCTTTTGATGCTTCAGATGCCCTGTCCTTCCCCTCAGTGTTCTGCCTCTGCTTTCTGGCCATTTGTATTTCATCCACTTGCTCCCTTTCTCTCACTTAAGGTCCACTCTTTACCACATGATTACCACTCTTTTTTCATGAACCATACAAATATTGAGCACATATACATTCACTTGCACACATAGATATAAACACACACAAGATTCAGATGAGAAATGCTGTGATATTGTGGTTTGTCTTTGCAAATAGATTTTTTTCTCTCATACAATATATTCTGACCATATTATCCTCTCTCTCCAGTCCACCAAGAACCCCCACTGATCTCTTCTAGATACACTCCTTTCTCCATGCACTTTTCAGTAAAGAGCAGGCCCTGAAGAGATGAAAGCCATACAGTAATAAACAAAACACAACATGATAAGGCAAAAGCCCTTACATCAACACTGGACAAGGCACAAATATCTATCTTTCTGAGCCTGGCTTAATTTTACTTACTAATGGTTTCTATTATTCTATTATTAATAAGCACCCATGTTCCTGCCTACTTCATAATTTTTAATATTAATTTATTTAAAAAACAATCCTTTCTCATTTTGCATTTCAAAACTACTACCTACTCCCTCCCCTCCTTCTGCTCTCTCCACCTTCCCTCATCCCACCCCTCATCTATTCCTCAGAGAGGGTAAGGCTTCTCATCTGGATCCCAAAATGTCTGGCACATTGTTTTGAGGAAGACCAAGAACCTCCCCACACTATCTATGTGCAGAGCAAAGTATTCCTCAGAGATAATGAGTTCTAAAAAGCCAGAACAAACAGGGATGAATTCTGGTTTCACTGCCAGTGGCCCCACAGTCTGCCTCAGCCATAGAACTGTCACCCACATTTCCAGGGTCTTATTTTGTCCTGTGCTGGTTCCCTCTCTGTCAGGCCAGTGGTGGTAGGCTTCCAATCGCTCAGGCAAGCTGTTTCAGTGGGTATCCCTCTCATGGTCTTGACCTCTTTGCTCATATTCTTACTTTGAGAGCTCAACCCAGGGCTACTCTGTGGATCTCTGCTTCTGCTTCCATCAGTTGCTGGAAGTAGGTTCTATGATGACATTAAGACATCAGCTTGACTCTAGGGAAAGGCCACTTCAGGTACCCTCTCCACTATTGCTTAGGGTCTTAGTTGGGGTCATTGTTGTGGATTCCAGGAAATTTCTCTAGTGCCAGGTTTCTTGCTATTCCCATATTGGCTCCCACAATCAAGATATCTCTTTCCTTGTTTTCCATCTCTATCCCTCCCCATCTCGACCATCCGATTCCCTATAGTTCTCTTCCTCCCTCCCCTTCTCTGCTCCTCCCCTTTCACTTTCCCTTTTGCCCTCATGCCCTTGCTCCCAATTTTCTTAGGAGATCTTGTCAATTTTTCTTCTAAGAGAGATCTATATAAGTTTCTTTTAGGGTTCTCCATGTTACTTAGCATCTCTGGGGTTGTGGTGGTTTCTCAGAAATTTGGGAATCAATCTGTTGCAAGACCCTGCAATAATACTCTTGGGCATATACTCAAAAGATGCTCAACCATACTACAAGTACATTTATTCAACTATGTTCATAGTAGCATTATTTGTCATAGCCAGAACCTGAAAACAACCTAAATGACCTTTGAGCAAAGAATGGATGAAGAAAATGTGGTGCATTTATACAATAGAGTGCTACTCAGTGGTAAAANAAAAAAAAAAAAAAACAATGACATCTTGAAATTTGCATGCAAGTATTTGGAACTAGAAGAAATCCTCCTGAGTGAGGTAACCCAAACTGAGAAATATAAGCATGGCATTTACACACTGATAGGTGAATACTAGCTGTAATGGAGAGCATATTTCATAATTTATTTATTTTTCTTTGGGGCTGAATAAAATTCTACATTTGCTACCCTATCTACATGCTTCTATCTGTTGTAAATCTAAGTAATAGTGCAGTAATAAACACATATCTGTACATATAGTCCTCTGTATTTGTTCAACCAGAACTGTTATTGCTGGGCAGTATGGTATTTCTGCTTTTCATTCTTAGTGAACCCACAGTAATATTTTCATAATGACTATACCAGTTTGGATACCCATTCCCAGTGAAAAGTGTCATTTTCTCCATATCCTTGCTAACATTTGTCTTTTTTATTCTTGATGATCATAGTTCTAAGTGAGGGATGATAGAATTTCAATTCAGTTTAATTTTCATTTCCTTATGGCTAATGATGTTGAAAATTTTAACAAAAATTTATTAGCTATTTGAATTTCTTAAATCTACTCAATTATTGTCCCATTCATTGAAAAGATGACATATGCATATAAATCTCCCAATTCTGTATATAGTATATATTCTAGATATTAATCCTATGGTTGATATATAGTGCACAAATTCCTTTTGAACTAACAACTAAAATTAAGGGTCATTTGAGGGATAATATGAAAATCTGATAGAGTAGAACCTTCATGCATACACACAAATACATATATATGTACATATATAAAATTTATTTTCAATAGAAGGAAATATATATACATATATATATGCATATATGCATACAAAGAATGTCTACATAAATTTGTGAAATAATAGGGGCAATGCTATGACTATCTCTTGTCATGAAGTGAAACACCCAGTACCAGAATTGGCATACATCTAATTGAATTGTTGGCAAAAAATTTTCCATGAAAATTCTCAAAAAATGCTAGGCTGTTGCCAAGACTACAGTTTGTCTCCACAAACTGATTGCAAGGCCTCATTGCTAAAGACCATATCTACACAACTTACTAAACATAGTGAAATTGAACCAGTATTTACATGGAGCCTTAATCCTTATGTTTTAATATCTTGGTACAGAAAGGTATTCTATATGCTACCAAAAGAAAAAATGAAAACACCAACCCAGCCATAAACCCTTCGATTCACACTATTGTTCTGGCACAAACTTGTAAAGAAGCAACAAATTGTTATGTGATTCCACTTAAGACCCACTTTATAATGTGGGACCCATATCTGACACTACTTATGTGAATACAAACCTGAGATTAGACAGCCCATGAATCTAAGGTAAAATCAGATATTACTGGTCTAAACAAATAAAATTAAGTGAAACAATGAAATGACTCTTAATGACGTTCTTTTATACTCATAGATTATTATCTTGTTTAACCATCACCTGAGAAACTCCTGCATTAGTATAGGAACAAGTACAGAGACCGACAACCAGACATTATGCAGAGAATGAGAGATCTCAGGACATCAGCCCTATTGGGGTTATCTCAATCAAATCCCTCTCATCAAGGCTCAGTTAATATCATGGAAGAGGAGGCAGAGTATAAGGGCCAGAGAATGGAGAATATCAAGAGGACAACGTTGAGGGAGGCTACTCCTTTGCTTCCTTGCCACCAGGACTCCTGAAATAATCACACAGAATTCTGTATTAATCACAATATTGTTCAGCCAATAGCTTAAGCATATTTCTACCTAGCTCTTACATCTTAAATGAAACCATTTCTATTATTTCATATTTTACCACGAGACTTGTGGTTTACCAGTAAAGTTCCTGGGCATCTGTCTTCTTTGGAGACAGCTACGTGGCATCTCCCTGACTCCTCCTACTCTCTTAGTATATCTTTTCCAGCCTGGCTATATTCTGTTAAGCCACTGGCCGAAAGCAGCTTCTTTATTGACCAATGGTATAGAGAGAATCCCACATCAAGACAAGGCCTTCATTATCAATATTGTTAAATCACATACAAAGTCACAGAGATTGAGGAAGCAAGCATATGGCTGGCAATGGTCTGAATCAAGACCGCTGCATATGTATTATGATTTCCAGTTTACTGTTCTTATGGGATTCATGAGGGTGAGAACAAGGAAGTCTTTATTTCTTGTGTTTTCTCTTCAATTCTGATGTGTTAGTATTGTTTTATTTTCTATTATCCCTTAAAAGTCTGTTTGTTTTCTAATGAGAAACAGAAAGGAGTGCATCTGGATTGGAGGATAGGTGGGTAGAAATTGCAAAGGGTAGGAAAAGGAGAAAATGTAATCGGGATATATTATGTGAGAAAAAAATTTACATTCAGTAGGAGGAAATAATAAAACATCTTTGAAAATTATTTTCCTATAAGAACTTCCTATGTCCTAAATGTTCTAGTAAGGTTTTCATTTTCATTTGATTCTATTATATCTTTAAGTTTAATTGAATGATTTTTTTCAATAATCCATAGACAGTGCCACAGTATATTTTAATATATTTATTATTTAGGTTGATATATATACCTTGTATGGAATCATGTACACCCCATATATACATGCACCCAAGAAAGCCAGAAGAGAATCTTTTAACCTCTTGACTTGGCATTGTTGGTGTTTTTGAGCTGTCTGATGTAGGTGCTAGCAATTAAATCAAGGTCCTTAACAAGAATAATAAATGATCTTAACTGCCGAGCCAAGTATCCAGCACAGGTGTGTATTTTTAAATTATAATTATTTATACAATTTCTACTTTTGAGCTGCTCTACGATGCAATAACATATAAAACATATTATCATTTATATTTTGAGTCTTTCAATTTTGACCTACAATTTGTTGTATCTTAGAGATGTTTCTATTTGTTTCTGAGGATGATACATATCCTAGTTATAAAATATTCTGTAGTTATCTGCTAAGTTCAATTAGGGTATGGAATAATTTATTGCAAATTTCTAAATTTTTATTTAGGATAAAATAACTAATTTTGAGAGTCAGCCAAAGCAATCACCCATAATTATTGTAAAAGAACATACCTAACCTTTTAATTCTATTAATGTTTGTTTAATGAAACTGGAGCCTGGATATTCTGTGCAGATTTATTGACAGTTTATTATATTATATGTCACTGATGAATCCTTTTATTTACATGTAAGGGTCTTCTTTGAGACACCCTTAGTTTTGTTGGATGCATGTATTATCATATATCAAAATTGCTAAGCCAGCTTATTTATAACTTCCATGTGTTTGGAAACTCATTTTTTACTCTTCTAGTTTATAGTTTTGTCAGTACAGTATATTTCTGGAAGAAAATGGTTTATATTTCTTGTTTATTAATCTACTTATAATCTTTTGAATAAGGAGTTGAGGATATTTACATTTAAGATGAGTACTGATATTCTTTTTCTTGTGTCTATTATCTATTGTCCTCATAATGACTTGAATTAGTATAAATCCCCTTCCTTGTTCCTGGTCATTATTGTGTTTTGGCTAGTTTGGTGAAAGGACTTAACAAATTACAGTTTTTCATATCCCTATATGTATTTTCTGCATTGTTGACTTATGTATTAGTTTGTGCTTGTTTTGGAAACTTCTTATTTCTCTAATAGTTTAGAAGATGGTTTTACAAGCCAATTACTACTTTCAGAGACAGAAATATACCATTCCATGCTCTCCTGGCTTTAAAGAGAGCTGAAGAGCCTATACAATATTGGTCTGATATCATTGCTTTGTAAAGTAATATGTTTTTCTCTGATAGCTTTATCATTATTATTGTGTATACTTACAAATGTGTGTGCATGCATCTCTCACTATGTGTGTGTCTGTGGTGTGTGTGTGTGTGTGTGTGTGTGTGTGTGTGTGTGTGATGTGTTTGGGGCAGAGGCATGTCTAGCACACCATGCAGGTAGAGGGCATAAGATTACTTGGGGGAGATTATTCTCGCTTTCAATTTTTATATGGGTTCCAAGAATTAAACTCTGGTTTCCAGGTGAAAGAAGAAAAACCAATGACTCACTGATTCATATCAGTAGCCTTCATACAGTTTCTAATGTCCTTTCATTTCTTTTATGTTTGTAATGTGTCAATTATGAAATGACATTGAGCCCCTTCAATGGCATGTTCATTATTGTAATTTCCAATGAGGTCATGGGATATGGCAGACTATAGCTCTATACTGTTCTAACTGAATCGCTCTCTGGTAAAATTCCACCTTCCAACATACCTAGTCCCACAGTTTTTGCTTCTATTTGTGGTCTTGTAACAACAGGTCTAGTACCTTGGTTTCTGTGAAGTGTTTTGCTAAGGTGGTGTAGTTTTTTTCTCAGTCTAGTCACAGTATGGAACCTCAGAAAATCTCATAATCAGGTTCCCACTGTACTTCTGCCTTTGTCTCCATGCCCAAGATAATAGTTTGTCTATCTCTTCTCTGTTATGGCACATTCATGCCTTCTTCTAATCTCTGAAGTCTGAGA
Source organism: Ellobius talpinus (assembly GCA_001685095.1). NCBI lineage: Eukaryota > Metazoa > Chordata > Mammalia > Rodentia > Cricetidae > Ellobius > Ellobius talpinus. The sequence goes on from LOJH01045920.1 coordinate 10,182, forward strand.
AGTCCTTCTACAGCCCACTGGTGTGAGTACCATATCCAGGAGCAGGCAATATCTTCCTGACATTTTAAGCTGAATCCATGCTGGTATAAGCAGCACAGTGATGGTGGCCACTTCTGCCTCTTGACCACAGAAGGACTCTTCTTCCTTTACTTCCTTTTTCCTAAGAATGCAGTCAATTCTCTATGATCCTGATGCTTCATTGTCAGATTACAGTGAATTAAATTATTTTGTCCTCTTACACAGAATTTTGATTTTAACAGTTTAGGAAGCGTGAGCCTTTCTGATTCATCCTGAAACTTATAGCGATGTTTGTTCATTTGTAAAATTCTTCCATGTTCAACTCTTTGAAATCTAAATTATTTATAAATCTATTGTCATAAATAAGTCTTCTTGTATATTCATATACTTCTATATAAAGCCCAAATTCTCACTCACCAATACAATATTACCATCTTAAAGAAAATGTTGCAAGACAGTTCATTTCTATGAATATTTTAAACTGTTATCACATATATTCACATAATGTCCTTCACTTGCTATCAAGAATGATATTTTATCAGATGGTATCTGACATTGTTGGAGTGTATCAAAAAATGACTTTTGAAAGACAATTTTCTCTGTGTTAAGTTCGGAGAGTAAACAGTCCAAAGATGTGAAATAACAGATCCTTTGCAAAGGAACCTATTATTGACCTAGGTCTGTATGTGCAAGCAGGGTGACTATATCAGGATAAATTTTGCTACCAATCAGCAAAATAAATCAAAAAGGAACTATTGTTTGTCAACCTTTCAACTTGAAACCAAGTGTAGATCGATGATATATATTCTATCCTCTGTAGAGTGAATTTTACACAGGAAACACTATCCACAACTGTGTTAGAGAGTCACCATCTATCAGGAGTCTGCATATTACTAAATTATACTTATGTTCAGGTTTTCGTTTTTTATTTTCTAAAATACAACATTTGTATATGTGAAAAAAATATTTTTATTAAGAGAATAAAGGCCATTGTGAAATAATATTTCATCAAATGCTTAGCTCTTGCCTACCAATGNTGTACTTCTGAAAGTTAATCCCAGAAATATGCCAAATGCTAGATTTATAATAAATGTAAAACCAAATATGTTGGAATATCCTGTATGTTAAGTTGAACAAGCTACTATAGACATTCTTTTAATCAAACAAAAAATCTATGTTTTCATAGGAAGTTGTTGTGTTTATGTAATTGATAGCTATTGTGTGTTAATTTTAAGAATGGAAGTGATGCTAAATTATCTGAATAAGAAGGCTTACATCATTTCATGGAGGTAAGAAGAGAGGTAAAACTTTTCTAAAGAAAAAAAAATACTGACACAACTTTAACCAGTGTTACCTATCACTTCTGACAGACTCATTGTAGATTTCAGTTTCTGTAACTAGCTATCAGATAACAAGCCCTTCCTTGTATTAAATATATTAACACATGTAGTGATGGGGCAAGCAGGCCTGCTTTTCATCCCACCCAGCTCCCGCATGGCTAGCTTATACCCAGAAACAACAACACATAAATTTTATTCATTTAAGCACTGCCTGGCCCATTATATCTAGCCTCTTCTTGGATAACTCTCACATCTTAATTAACCCATATTTAGTAATCTGTGTATCACCATGGGGTCATAGCTTACCAGGATGATTCTAACCCACGTCCATCTTGGGCCTTAGCTTCATGGCATCTGTCTGACTCTGTTTTCTTTCTCCCACAATTCTGTTTTGTCTTCCCCACCTACCTATGTTCTGACCTNAGCACTGCCTGGCCCATTATATCTAGCCTCTTCTTGGATAACTCTCACATCTTAATTAACCCATATTTAGTAATCTGTGTATCACCATGGGGTCATAGCTTACCAGGATGATTCTAACCCACGTCCATCTTGGGCCTTAGCTTCATGGCATCTGTCTGACTCTGTTTTCTTTCTCCCACAATTCTGTTTTGTCTTCCCCACCTACCTATGTTCTGACCTACCAGGCCAAGCAGTTTTCTTTAATAATTAACCAATAAAAGCAACAGAAGACCCTCCTACCTCAAACACATATATCCTAGCAGTTCTGTTGATCTGTTTTGAGCACTGACTGAAACAAGAAAAAAGCAAGTGGGGCTAAGGTATTAGCCTAGTTTGTAAAGAACTTGCAATGCATATATAAGAATCAACATTGATTCACCAAAACAAAAACAAGGAAAAGAACTTATTGTAGTTTTAAGTATTTAAGTTCCCAATAGGCAGAGATCATCAGATTGTTGGGACTTGCTGAACCATCAACTTAGACTACTTGGTGATTATGAGGCCAATGAGAAACTTTGCCTATAAAAAAATAAACGAGAGAGAATGAAAAATGCTAATGGTATCTGAAGGACTACTTCCAAGTCTGTCCTCTGACCTCCATATATACACATACACACACATGCAAATGATGTCACCACACATGTACATGTGCATTGCTGCAGGATAATGTTCTTGTGTACTATAAAGATTTGTCACTCATATTGGCTTATTAAAAGACTGACTTGAAGTCAGACAGGAAGTACAGGTAGGGCTACTAGACTAGAATAATACTGGGAAGAGGAAAGAAAGAGACACAGTAGCAAGATGGGAATGATTTACTGGAAAACATACCAAGCCACATGTCTAAACATTGATAAGAATTATGGGTTTATTTAAGATGTAGAAGCTAGTCAGTAATAAGCCTGAGCAATAAGTCAGCTAGTATATAATTGATATAAGACTATTTGTGTTTATTTTTTTCCTGAACTGTTCTGGGAATAGGAAATACAGGAATTTATGTCTACACAGAGTCATACATTTATACCCTCAACATAACCACAGGCACACACAGTTAATATCTCTCTCTCTCTCTCTCTCTCTCTCCCTCTCACATGCACACACACACACTAAAGAAGAAAGAAAAATACAAGTATCTCAGGAATGATAATATCAAATGGTAAAGTCCACATGTAACAAAAAAGAAATAACATGTATGCAAGGGGAGAGGTGTTAACATAGTCATTATTCATTGAAGAATAATCAAGAAATAATGATGTAGAAGAAAACAAGACACAGTCAATTAAAAGCAATATGAATCCTTAGTCACAAAACATCATAAATTAGTGCACTGCATATTTACATCAGGAATAGAAGAATATATGGAAGTAAACACAAATAAAAGGGTTCCATACTATCTCAGAATTGGGTTTAATGAAGGGTTCTTTATTTAGGGGTAGACTCCCAGATCACAATCCTCTGCACAAATGGGGAACAGAAACTGAATCCAGCAATCAAGAGAAAGA
>LOJH01045921.1:0-13503 GCA_001685095.1 Ellobius talpinus
GTCTATAGATGAATGATCCATAGATCCATGAATACATGGATTCATGGAGAGATATATGAATAATTTTAAATCTTATCATAGTCTTCTATTATTAAGAATACAGAAAGTCAAATTTTAAAACTCTTTAAAACTGTGTCGGTTTAGGTTCATATCACCCTGGAGGCCCTTCTGCTGAGAGGTAAGGGACCTAGTAAAGACTGTCAGTCACGCAGCCTGGGGCAGCCTTATCAAGACTGTGAGACCTGGAGTCCATCAGTTTACCTCTCCACATGGAATTTTCACCTGTGTAAGGCAGAGGAGTCAGCTATCTTTGTCTCTGGTGGGAATCAAGGGATACAACCCACAGAAATTGCATAGAGCTGTATATGACCAGCAAAAAGGGTGCTGTAATTTATATGGTGTCCCTCTTTCTCCTTTCCTCTCTCCCTGAACCACCAGACAGCAACACTGCTGCCCCATAACAAACCTCACAACCTCAGCCACCCAGGTCCTTTCCTGCTCCATTACTCTTTGGGTGTAAGCAAGGCACTAGAGACACGGAAAGCAGCTACATCCAGTTAGTGCGTGCCAGGTTGATTATGCTGAGGCCTCATAATCCAGCTAAAGGAAGAGCACCCAGCAGTTAATTTTTAAAATGCAATCTATAATTAATGAAATATGAATATTTAACTCACTTAATGCAATATTTAATTTGATCTCCAATACAAATACAAACAATAAACAGATCAGTTAATGATTTACACTCAGGCTCTCCTGTTGTGTCATGAAGCCTCTTTCTGATGACAATTTTCTCCCTCTCTCTAAGCAGAGACGCTAGGCTCTTCCAGCTGCTGCTTCTAAGTGGGTCAGAGTGTCCTGTGGGGAGTGGGCTCAGCCAGGAAGTGGCCACAGCTTTGATTTATTTGGAGACTTAATTAAATCATATTACGTATTGGATACTAAGCTAGGACTTAGTGGGAAGAGAGAATGAAGCCTTCTCTCACAGAGTGTAAGATCCAGTGGGAAGTAGATGCAATCCTCTGACAAGTCTAAGGGAGTGGGGAAGGAATCCTTGCTTCTAGCTGCATTGAGCATTGGCAAGGCACCTAGCCTAGATGGTAGGGCAAGAGATAACATGAGACCCAAGACAGCCTGGGAAATGAGGGGCAGAGGGACCCACACAGGAGAAGAGTTTGCTCAAAGGCTTTCTTTTCTGAATGCCTGTGTGGTGGTTGGAATGAGAACTGTCACCCATGGACTCAGGTATGAACATTTGGTGCTCGATCAGTGATGCTGTTTGGGAAGGTCGTGGAAGTCTCAGGAAGTGAAGTCATGCTGGAGGTAAGTCCGTCACTGGAGGCTGCTCCACTTCAGTTCATTCTCAACACTTCCTATGCGTGGATAAAGATGTGATCTCTCAGTTTCCTCTTCCTACCACGGAACCCCCTCCCCCACCCACCATTGTGGAGTCTTCTTCTGAACCTGTAATAAACTGTAACTCAGAATAAACTCTTTCTTCCATAAAGTACATCTGGTCATGATACTTTATCACAGCACAAAAAAGAAAGTAATAAATAGTAATAAATGTAGTCTGTGGCCCCCAGTCCCACATGCTGGGCTCTAATGTCCACATGGGGGAAATATGACATGAAATCACCCATGAATAGGGCCGATGCACCCATAAGAGGAAATGGCTGTGAGCAAACCAGGAAGCATGCCCTTCACGGGAACCAACCAGCAAGCATGCCCTTCACAGGAACCAACCAGCAAGCATGCCCTTCACAGGAACCAACCAGCAAGCATGCCCTTCATGGGAACCAACCAGCAAGCATACCCTCCACAGGAACCAACCAGCAAGCTTGACCTCGGACCTGTCTGCCTCTAGAACAGGGGGAAATGAATTCTCATCAATGAAGCCACACAAGATTGTGCTGTTTCTTTAGAGCAGCCAACACTCGCACAGGCACAACTCTGCTAATGACAAGAGAAGTTGGGCAGGTTAAAGAACACAGAGGGGGCAGCCCCAGGTGAGGGGCAGCCTCCCTAGTCGCTTGACTGGGTGGGGACATTACCCCAGGAGCAGTGAGAACTAAGCTTGGGAGTGACGTGGTTAGAGGAGCACAGCCACAGAAGGGTCATTCCAGCAGGGAGACAGTTCCACAGCTGAGAGCCATTAAAGCAATCCCGAGAAGAGGAGTGTCAAAGGGAATAGAGAGAAAATTACCAGATTAAAGGAACAGAAAGGATAACCGAATTGATGGGTTTTGGCACCTCGCTGAAGCAAGCCAGAATAGGGAATAAAACAAGGACTGAGTGTGAACTTTCAGTATGAACTACCAAGGGAGTGTATTAAATAAATTTTAACAGTCAACCGCACTGTCATTGCCATCATTTTTAGTGCTGAGGTCATGGTTCCCATCTTAGAGATGACATTGAGTAAGTCTCTTCTCCTCTTCCACATGGCCATTTAAGTTATTCCTAAAAATGAATGGTACCCATGAGAACCTCAAAATATGTTAGCAGATAAGGTGGATGTCACCTGATTTTATCCCATGCAAGGCAAACAACCCAACACAACTGTGACGGTTTGCAAGAAAACAGTTCCCCAAAGGGAATGACACTATTAGGAGGCATAGCTTTGTCGGAGCTGGTATGGCCTTGTTGGAGGAAGCGTGTCACTTTGGAGGCAGGCTTTGAGGTCTCATACATGCTCAAACCACACTTAGTGTCTCAGTCCACTTCCTGTTGCCTGTAAGTTAATATGTAAAACTCTCAGCTCCTTCTCCACCACCATGTCTGCCTGCAAGCCACCATGTCCCACCATGATAACGGACTGAACCACTGAACTGCAAACTACCCAATAAATGTTTTCCTTTATAAGAGTTGCCATGGTCATGGTGTCTCTTCACAGCAATAGAAACCCTAACTAAGACACCCACCAGTAGGAACCTGTTTGATGAACTGTATAGCACATCCATACAGCTGAATATCTATGGCTATTAGAAGTCAGTGCATTGGACTTAGACTTAATGGCACAGAGAAGTGGGCTGAATGTATTATTAATCTCTTTGGAGTGCAAACATAGTAATTTCATTTTAAGCATGTTTAGGATTTTGTCAGAGAATGAACTACACTGCCACATTCACATTCATCTCTTCTTTCAGGGTCTTCTGTGTGTTCCCCAGTTTTCCCAAGCCTCTGTATTAATCAATGCGATTTTTAACATTATAAAAGTAAGCAAAAGTCAGGATATTTAATTTACTCCAAACAAAATGTAACAAAATTTTTGAAACTTTCATTTCACACTGTGAATTGTCCCTCTAAACATGAAGACCACAAAGACCGATCTGATCATATTCCAAGACTCATGCCCTTTACTTTGAAGAGTAAAGACCAAAGTTCTCTGGCTATTCACCCTTGACCCCTACCTCTCCTCTCAACCACTAGCATGGTCTTACCACCACTTTTCTATTATCCCATTGCAAGAATGGGCAAAAACCACATAAATGAATACTGTATTCTGCTGAAGATCAGAGGTATGGATAAAAAGGAGGTTGAGAGTGATTCATCTTTTGTGGGAGAAGAGGATCTGGATGAATCAGATATTACAGAACTCTAAGAGAGGAAAGAGAACTATTGAAAATATGTCATCTAGGATCAATATAAAAGAAAGATGCTTAGATCTTCTCCCAGGCAAGTTCCTTGTGGTGTAGCCACATCCTGAATTATTTGATAGATACCCTTCTGTTAAGAGGCCAGTGTACTATATGGATAATGCTGTGTCCTCTTGCCACAACCTAGAATCACCCTAGAAGAGTCTCGATTGAGGAACTATACAGATCAGGCTGGATTCCGGGCTTGTCTGTAGGGAAGAGTCTTCATTGTTCATCGGCCCAGTCTACTGTGGGTGGCATCATTCCCTAGGCTGGACCCTAAACTGTAAGAACAGCCAAGCAAGCAAGAAGCATGGGTGAACTGATTCTCTCAGCTTTTGACTGTGTATGTGGTGGGATTCACATTTACAGCCAAGAGCTACATGAGATGCCGCCTTGACTTTTCCCCAATGATTGTCTGTCAACTGGGCTTGTAAGCCCAATAAACCCTTTTGCCCCTTCAACTGTTTTTGGTAAGGATACTTGTCACAGCAGCAGAAATGAAACTAGGACATACTATTGGGAAGGGGCTGTGGAGCTTTTGGAACGTGGGGCATGGCTGGAGGAAACAGGCCACAATGAGTGGGTCACTCCAGGCTGTATCAGCTCCTGGTTCCAGCTCTGTGTTCTGGTTCCTGTTCCAGCCCCATGTGAGGAGCCATTACCACACGCTCCTGGCATCATGAACTCTGCCACATCTTCCCCACATGACCAGAAACCTCAGAAACTGAGAACGAAAACAAACCTTTTCTCAGTGATCCATTTGATGTGAGAGATCAAAGCATGGAGAGCTACAGAATTCCTGGAGTTGGTACTGCACTGGGGGAAACCGGATCTGTGGTAACAGCATGAACCTTTAAGAGTATGGGGCTTGGTGATGGGAAGATGGGAAGATTGGGAGTTTGAACTTGAACTTCCCAAAAGAGAAGATAGCCAGACAAATGGAGCTTAACGAAGTGACAGGAGCCAGGGAGATGGGTGTCGGTGCATGTGGTGTGGAGGGCAAACACCAACTGTGAGATGATCAAGCCCATCTTGAGCATTTTGTAAAATAAAATTTGAATGAGACACAGACTGAGCCCATGGAGTCTGGTGCAGGAAGCAGGGCAGAGGAGGGGAGGAGTTGAGGCCAGACAAAAGACAGCCCCTGTCTGTCTAGCCAGAGGTGGGTCTTCCCTTCTTTGGGAGTCATGGGAGATTGTGTTTAATCTCCATCTGAAATAAGCTGTTTTTTCCCACCTCCAGATCCTCTAATAATCTATCATGTAGTATGTCCCTGAGAATGTCTGTCCCATCTGAGCCCTGAAAGGGGGGGAGGCAGAAAACAGTAATTAGCTCCAATCTAGACTAATTGCTTTTTAAAGTTCTCCTATAAGCCTGACTTGGAATAGCCTCTGAGAGTCGATGTTTCATTATTCTTTGCTATCACAGAGACTGAACCTGTCGATAGGTTGCTAGGAATCAGCTCTCAGTGAGATCTCTTCCTTCCCCTCCTTCCCTTTGGCTTCTCATTGGCATCAAAATGTCATTGTCCAACCAAGGAGACAAGGCTGAGCCTCAGAAATGAAGATCCTGGGCAGGACTGAGGAGGCCATCTCAACGTACACCTGCTGTTGCTGAGCACCCTATGCATCCCAGGCTCTAGCCACACCAGTGCCATGTCACCTTATTAGTCACTGCAATAATTCTGATGAGCCTGGGCCAGCCCAGTTTTCAGATGAGGGCACTGAGGCTTAGAAAGACTTAACCTCGAGCTTGGCGCACTCAACGGGGATGCTACTAAACTTCACAGGTTCTCAGAAGCCAGGTCCCTGTGTGCCACATGGGGGCCTCCTGCTTGGGTCTCAGGGCCAGGAACAAAGCTCAAAAGGAGTCTCGTAGCATCTCCTACCCAAATCCCACTCGCAGCCAAGTGCGCACATCAGAGCTGCCACACGGCCAGCCTGCGTCTGACCTCAGGGCACAGACCCTTCTTTATTTATTCTTTCTTTATTCCTTGACTCTGAGCCTCCCAGGAGCTGGTTACATAAACCTCAACAAAACCGCACACTGAAAAGAACAAAGTGGTAAAGTGGCCTTTTCGTGCTAGGGACAAGCAGCCGCCTGTCTGGGGGACCAGGGTCTGACAGTTCCAAGGGGTTGAACTACACCAGCCTGCTTTCTCTCCCATCTGTATCAAGGCCTAAGACATCAACAAGCAATAAGTCAGTAGCAGATCCGCACTCAGCAGTCTCCTCAGAACCTACGGCCCACACCATGGGGCTTGGCTCTGTGAGAATGGGGAAAGGAGCCTAGAACGTTCCCCTGTGAGATTTTGTGTCCTCTCTCCTTCCCCGTAAACCTTTCTAAACATTTTATTCCCTGTCTCCCATGACCGAAGTGTTCATTGCATGCAGAGCCTTTACTGACGTGATGCTGGGGCCTGGCAAACAGTGAGCACTTGGCAAATGTTAGCTCCAGTGGTCCTTATGTTTACATGGCTAATTGCAAGTGCTGGGCTGATAAGGGGTGGGTAGAAGTCAGGTTAGAGCTTCAAGTTCAGTACTTCTAGGTCACTGTTAATTAAAGAGTGTGAGGAGTGAGGGTTTCTGGGCTTGAATCCTGATGATTCTCAGCCTGTGCACAGCTTACTAACATCCTAGGAATCTGAGATGTTTTAGGGCCTGGTGCAAAAACTAGGTCATTGCAGAATTGATGCGGTAAATAGACACAAGGAAACCAAGACTAGTGCAACTCTGAAAGAGAAGAGTGATTCAGAGAGGGAAAAACATCCACAGACCTGAGCTAGACTACACTAGGTGAGGCAAGACAGAAGGGAAGCTGTCCCCAAGACTGCTGTCAGCATCCCTAGCGGAAGAAGGACAGAGGCGGTAATGGTGAACGCAAAGGCCCTGTGGCAGGAAGGTGAGTGTCTGGTGTAGAAGTAGGGGCTCTGTAGCAGGGAAAAGAAGGAGACTCAGCCCAAGCAGAAACTAGAAGCAGGTGGACACTGCTCCCTGGAGAAACGGAAGTCTTAGGACACCCTCTCTCCATTCTCCCCTCTGACATATCCAGGATGCTGAGAGCCAGGGTGGGCATGTTCACCAAACTCCACTGAGTTTATAAAGTGTGTCCACAAACCCTTTGTCACTCTCGAGGCACACTCTTCAGGGACCCCTGGTCTGAGCTCCACCAGAAGGGGAACCCAAAAGCGGGACTGCTGCTGGGCACTCAGATGGCACAATTCCATGGGACTTCACCCCAAACTCCTGCCAGAGCCAACAAGACCCAGGAACTGGGGTGTCCCAGATTGAAATAAAGAAGATTGCTTCTCTGCTGATTTCCCTGGAAATGGGCCTGTATGTAGACCACAGAAAGCCGAGTTCTTCCCAATAAAATAAAATAAAAAGTCTAATAAAAGGACTTCAGTGAACTGCACTGGATTGTGGGATTGTTACCTCTCCTCACACATGCCATCTCATCTCTCTCTGACCTGGTTAAGAGGTGAGTTTGGGCAGCAAAGTGGCAGAGAAAGTGCTGACAGCTTCAATGTAGTTAGTGAAGGCAGAGCCATGGTGTTGGGTCTCTTCCTCAACAAAATACAGGCAGAGCTCTGAGACTACCCCCCAAATAAGCACCTGCCACTGCAACCCAGAGAGTGCATTCCTGACTGAGGAGCAGGAGGCCTGAGGGCATCCGGCTCCTGGCTTAAGTACTGTCATCCATTTGCCCCCACGGTGATCATAGTGCTTCATCTGCCTCCACAGGGAGCTTCAACTGATTGGACAAAAACTGAGACCTGGCCTGGAAGTATCCACTGCATTGTCTTCCAGTAGCCAATCAGTCACTCTGCACACATAACATAACATAACATATGCTTTAACATAAGCAAAGGAACTGTAAAATCCGGGATGTCTGTGCATGTGTATGTATGTGTGTGTATGGTGTAAGTATATGGTTAGTGTGTGTGTGTATCCTCACCTATATGTTGCACACATGTAGAGTTCAGAGGTGAACATCAGCATCCTTCTCAGTTGCTCTCAACCTCACCTTTTTATGAGGTGAGGCCTCTCCTCCCTTGCTAGGCTGGACCAGTAAGCCCTGAGATCCACCTGTCTCCCACTCTGCCCCCAGCACTAGAGTCATGAACACAGGTTATCATGCCTGGCCTTTCACATAAGTGCTGGGGGATCAAACTCAACTCCTCACGCTTGCATGTCAAGCACTTTGCCCATGGACGTATCTCCCTAGCCCTCTAGGAACTCATCTGATCCCAGCAGTTTCTAGTTTTCCTGCAATGACTCCCACTTTCCATGCATAGAGGAAGTGAAGTGTAAGGCCAGCCTCAGATCACTGCTCCTTCTGGGTGACTATGAGAGTCAGATACGTGACACCCATCCCTCCAATGCAATCTGTCGGTAAGAGCTCACAGTTCCAAGGCAAAACCCACCGCCTTCATCCAGCGCCGGCATCTCCCTCCAAGCAGGTCCTGCCCAGAGTAAGAATTCCCTCTCAACCCTTTACATCCATCTCAAAAATCAATGTGACTGTCAATCTTTTACTTGTTAACACAATAAAAACTCTTCAAACTGCATCTCCTTTTCACTTGGTGAACTCCCACTCAAAGCCAGCCTGGAGGGAAGAGAGAAAAGAAGAAAAAGAGCTGTCCTGAGGGAAGACATTTGGTTTTGTGATAGCAGAACTTCCGTTGTGTAAAAGCAATTTCACACACAGTGCCGGTCAACATGTTCCTCTTTAAATAGTCCAGGGGGCTTCCCTGACTGTGAACAAATGAACTGAGGTAGGTGGCTAAGTCATGCCACCCTGCAAATCTGACTGTTGAATAGCAGACCGCCACCTTCAAGGCAGCCCCCTGACCCAGGCTGGCAGAGATGATGCTGTGGAAGTGGAGACATGGCTGTTGGGTCCCTACGAGACTCTTCCATCTCTTGCTAGGGAAACACAGAGCTCAAGAACAAGAAGAAAGCCAAACTGAGCATGGCCAACTACTGGGTTTGCAGCTGCTTAGCTTTGTGGGACGGCACTGTTTTGGCTTGGGTTTTGAGGTAGAACCTAACTACATAGCCCACAGCGGCCTCAGACTTGGAGGTCCGTGCCTTAGCCTTCCCAGTGCTGAGATGAGCCCATGCCACACACTAGACTTCAATCTCTAGGCTTGAGTGTTATGCTGTATTCAAGTGAATACTAGCTGCCTGCTGGGTAGTATACACAAGGATCATAAATGGTCATAAATAATACACTTGATCCCCAACCGTGGGAAACTGATGGTTAAAAAAAGATACAAGCACTGATGGCGTGAAGCATGGAGCCAGGACAGCAGAAGAAAGGACACTTCCATCAAATATCACAGCCCTTCTGATCTGCCCCTCAGGAAGTCTAGAGGTACCCCACAGCTCTCCCTTCTCCTGAAACATCTCGCTGCACTAAGCCACCAAGTCAGTTTGGGGACCATGAACAACAGCTTCCTAAGGGTCCCCTGGAATCCATCCTGGTCCCTGAACACTCACCCCACCACAGGACCCCAAAGTGATCTTTAAAGTGATGATTGATCATGCTGCCTGCTTGTGAAAACCTACCAAAAAGGGGTGGAGAGTGAGGAGAAGGAGGAAGAAAAAGAGAGGAAGGAAGAAGAGATGTAAGAGGAAGAGGAGGAGAAGGAAGAGGAAGAAGAATTGAAGAAAAAGTAAGAAATGATGGAGAGAGAAAGAAGGAGGAGAAGGAGGAGGAGGACAGGAGGAAGAGGAGAGAAGGGTGCTGGCTTCCCACCTCCCCTGCACGGCCAGGCCCTTACCAGAATGTGATCTGGAGCAAGTGTCTGAAGCTTCACCTTCCTCAGCTACAAGCAGAACCAAGAAGGGAACTAAAATCTACTACAATCTACTGGGACCTGGGAGAGCAGCAGCCTCCTGCAGGCCACTGCACTGCGGTGGGACTGTGCTGCCTGAAGCAAAGGCACTAGAGAGGGTGCCACAGCTACTCTCTGTGCCTCCCACTGCTCTCTCCTGCCTTGAGCCACTCTGTGCAGCCAGGCCACTGGCTCCAAGGACCTTCAGCATAGGATCCTGGAACATCTGAGGCTAGGAGACAGCTGCCATGCTTTTCACTGGGATGGCCCATCACAGGGACGACATTAGTTTCCAGAGTGCAGCCAAGCAGACCCCTACCTACAGAGATCACGCAGCTTGCTCTTGGAGCAAGGCAGGCTTTCTTCGGGATCTGTTCATCTACAGCTGTCCTTCCGGTCATGCTTGTGTCAGCACGTGGGGGATGCACCTGATTTTCCGTCAGAGGAAACAAATGGAAGGTGTGAGCCTCGGACTGCTGCAGCCCTATCTGGAGTCTTGGTGTTGTAGGATACTCATCAGACTCGAACCAGCTCTCCACGGCTCTTCCAAACCAGCAAGTTATGCTTCCATCTGTCACTAATTAAAGGCATGGATCAGACCGCCAACCGTAATTAATGGAACACAGAATATTTTCCAGCCTCTTATTTTGAAATAATTTCTGGTGGTGTTTCACTTGCCTCTGTGTCGGGGCAGACGGCGGTGTTTTGTCAGGCAGGCTCAGCTCACTCAGAACAATTAATCAGCAGTCGATGCTAAAACAGATTTACTGGAGAAAGCCAAGAGGCCCCTAGGTTTTCTCTATTAATGTGAATGTTGAAATAGTTTATGAGCTGCTGAGCGATGTGCCTGGGTGTTGCTTCTCCTCTGCTTAGGGAGCTCAAAGTGGGAAGGAGTCTTTCTAAGAACTAGATGCCAGAAAGAGCTAAAATCAACACTTCTAAAAAATGGGGGCTAAAGAGATGGCTAGATAATTCTCAGCACACATACAATTATCTCATAACCACCTGTATCTTCTTCTGGCCTCCTCAAGCACCCACATATATGGCATACATACATAGACACGCAAATATAAATTCAGTTAAACCAACCAGAAGCTCTCAATCCTAGTTTGTTCCTCTTCTAAATATAGACAGTACCCTACTTATTAGTGTGTGTGTATGTGCACATGTGTGTGTATACTTGTTGCATGCATGTGTCCATATGCATATGGAGGCCAGAGGCCAATGGCAGGTGACTTTCTCCATCTCTATCCATCCCATTTTGGGAGATAGTCCCTCAAAAAACCTCAAGCTCACTGATTTAACTAGATTGCCTGGCTGGTGAGACCCAAGGACCCTCTTGCCTCCATCTCCTGGCACTAGGATAAAGTTACCACATCTGCTGTTTATGGGGGTCCCAAGGATTGAACCCAGGTCAAATACTTTGTAGACCAGGCTGGCCTCGAACTCACACAGATCCATCTGCCTCTGCCTCCCTGAGTACTGGGATTTAAGGTGTGTGCTGCCACCACCTAGCTCCTCTGTATTTTCAAATGAACTTTTCTCTTGAGTAATCATCCTCAAGATAAATGAATTAAACACAATGAAATGCTTAATGTGGTACCTAATGTCTAATCAGTATTACTAATATAAATAATAATAATATTAATACCTTGAGGAGGTTTGCAAACTAGCAGACTGCAAGTCACATCAGGACTTCACAGTCAGCTCTACCATCTTCTACCAAGGGACTCTAGGGGTCAGAGTAAGCCTGTCAAAGTGACAGTTTGCTTTGCCTCTGCCTCTCAAATGGTGTGGAACCCAGATACAGAGGCCAGAAACCAAAACTGAAGCATCAGAAGGGATGTAGCTCCCTCCAAAGGCTGCATCGAGGAGCCCCCAGGGGCAGCTGCTCTTCCTAGGCTAGTGGCCACATCCTCACATAGCCTCCACCTCACTCTTCCCATGGTCTTCTTCTTTTCTTACAAGGACACTAGAGCCCCATCCAAGAGGACTTCCTCTTCAAGTCCTAAACCTACTCCCTCTCCCAACTCTATTTCCACACAGAGATGCCCTCCAGCTTACCACAGAGGGCAGTGTCAGCACTTCCTCTATGGTGGCAGTTTAGACAGGAACTGGCTTCTGTGAGTCATCACACAACTGGGGTGGACCTTTGGGTGATGCAGACGCCTTTGAGTCATCCACGCTCCTGTAAGCAACCCCAATACACCTGCTGCTCACTCAGCTAGACTTGGGTGGGATCATCTCTTCGGTCTCTGTTGTCAGTCTTCTGTCCGAGCTGAATAAACATTTGTTCACAATTACCCAGGAAGTCAAAACAACGGAGCCCCCCCATATGATGGTTGTGTAGGAATATGGGCCATCTTTGGGCACAGAGAACATATCCTAAGGCCAAGGATGACGTCTTAGCTCACTGCCATGTCCCCAATACTAACCTAGAGCCAGGGTTGTCTAAGGAAATCTAGTGAACGAAGGAGCCAATGACTAACTCCTCACGGGTCCTTCTGCAGTGAACTAAAAGAACTAAGCTCAACTGACACATGCCATTTAATTAGGGACACCCACAGCCCCACTGCCTGGTTTTCCGATGCCTCTAAACACATCCAGAAAAGTCCAGATTGCAAGGTTCCAGGGTCTATGACCCTGTAAACAGACTTTCTCTTTTCACACTTCATTTTCTCTTGGAAAGTGAGCTTCACAGAAAGTGTATACAGATGGAGAAGACGGGCAAAGAACAGGGCACGTCAGGGCCATGCACGGACCACCAGCTGGGACCTAGCAGATGTGTCCAACCTGAAGCCCATGCGCCACACACTCCCTGGGATACCCATGAATGCAGTCCAACATAAAACTGTAAAGCTTAAACTAAAATGCAGGTGTTTTAATGATTTTTTGGCCTTAATTGTGTAGTTTTTGAGCATGAACTTTGCAGGTGACAATTTTGTGTCCCATTGTCCTAAGACTGGGTGTGTCTGAGTCTCCAGAAGCGTGTTTAGTGAGTCTTTCACTCTGACTGAGGGTCAAGTATGCACCCTTGAACTTGTCTCCACATGGCTCCTCCATCACCCATTTCCATCTTTGGGGAACAAATCCCTTACTTCCTTGGAAGACGGCACCCTTGGCACAGGCTCCCCGACTGGCCAGAATTCTGCCCCCAGCATATCAGAACCTTCATGCTGTGGAGGAACAGGGTGCCAGCTGCTTACCCAGAGGCACAGGAGAGTTGAGCACTGGCCTCCACAGCCAAGACGATCCTGGAGACACAGAACCTTATCTTATCCTCAGCCTCTCCCGAGGCAGGAGGCAGGGGAGTCTAAGATTCTCGGGTGAGTAAATAAATGCTAACTTGAAGCAAGTGTCCGTCACAACACTAGAACAAGTAGAAGAGTAGGGAAGGAACCGGGATGCTGAGAGTGGCTCCTGCCTACAGTCTCACGTTGGAAATAAGGCGAAAACGGACTCAGAGACAGTGGAAATGAAGCTGTTTTAACATTCGATTCTGCAGAAAGAGATTCCAACACAGAAACAAAAGGGCAGCATGATCACTTGGCACAGACAATGGCTCTTAACGTCCTCCGGCCCGAGAAACTCCTGTCCTCTTCTCCCATTGGCTAGGACTTGCCCCATTCCCAGTTCCCCACACTTCTGGTTTAGGACACAGAACCTCATCTGATGAATAATTTGGGGTTTGACATGGCCCCTTTGCTGACCCTGGACTCAGTCACATGGCAGACTGCCTGTAACTTTCCAACAGACCTGCCACCAGCTAGGGAGAGGGGCTCAGTGCCCCCTGCTTGTCTGACTCTGATGAACTCCCAGTGACCTCATCTGAAAATGGACCATAGAAATCCATTTCTTCCATCTCAGCCCTGAAGGAGCTAAAGGTAGAGGGTTGTTTTTAGTAGAGACAAGTCTAGGCTATAGAGTAAGAGTTGTTTCAGCAACCTAAATGCCCTTCGATCGAAGAATGGCTAAAAAAATGTGGTACATTTACACAATGGAGTACTACACAGCAGAAAAAATAAC
>LOJH01045922.1:2704-16207 GCA_001685095.1 Ellobius talpinus
GCAGCCTACTGAATGGGAAAAGATCTTCACCAACCCCAAATCAGACAGAGGACTTATCTCCAATATGTATAAAAAACTCAAGAAATTAAACATCAAATCTCCAAATAATCCAATTTTTAAAAGGGGTACAGATCGAAACAAAGAATTCTCAGAAGAATCTCAAAGGGCCATAAGAAACTTAAAGAAATGTTTAACATCCTTAGCCATCAGGAAAATGTAAATCAAAACGACTCTGAGATACTCTCTTATACCTGTCAGAATGGCTAGGATCAAAAACACCTTCTGTTTTTCAGTTCTTTTCTCCAGCTATCTGTTCTAATGATGACACGACAATGGAATTAAACATAAAGGCCTTATTCCAGTTGTAGTTCTAGATTATTCAGAGGACTTACTTCTCAATATCAATAGTTTTTATATATAAATTATATGACAAGAAGATTTGGAATTTTATTTCTTGTCATTAGTTCTACTTCATTATTATTGATAGAGAAGATTTCTCTAAAATAGCCCAAAGGATTTTCCTACATTGTGAATAATACATGCCATTTCTGCTCAGCCAAATGTATCTGTCCTATTAATAGTTCCTTGATTTCTCAGTCTTCAGCTTGTCCAAGAGGATGCTCATAGCCCAATGTCCTGCATGAAAGAGTCTGTGGCCCCTGTTGACAGATGGTCCTGAAATGAGTACCCAATCTTTGGTTTTGTGAGCTGTTATGAATAACATAAAATTATATTAGATGTGATCAACAAATAAGCATGATCAGTGGAGTCATCATATTGTGGAGTAGAGACATTACATCGACATCTATCAAAAAACGTGTTTCAGTTTTTGTAAACATCAGATTGTATCATGAATTTTCTACACCTTAATTGGTTTACTAGAAACAGCATTGCTCCAGTCCAGGCTGGAACAAGGAACACAAAAATGTCTTAGAGACAATTTTCAGAATGTTTTTTTTGTTGTTGTTGTTTTATTTTGTTTTGTTTTGTTGTTGTTGTTGTTTGTTTTCTGAGACAGGATTTCTCTGTAGCTCTGGTCCCTGTCCTGGAACTAGCTCTGGTAGATCAGGCTGGTCTTGAACTCACAGAAATCTGCCTGCCTCTGTCTCACAAGTGCTGGAATTAATCAGCTCTAGGTTAATAGCATATAGTTCATTCAGTATTAGAAATGAAGGAAGGAACACATTACCTTCTTTTACATCTGATTAATTAATCTTATTTATTTAGGCACTTGAGATTTCTCATATTTCATTAGCATGAACCTGAAACATGAACGCTTGCCACACCTAGGGTTTTACTCTTGCAAAAGCACTGACTCCACTTTTGTCTGCAGCTATTTCTCATACTAACCTGGTCACAGAGCAAGGTTACTGATTAAGCCTATGTGGAAATATGGCAATCAATCACTTTTGAGGTCCCTTTCTTAAAACTCATAATTCAAGGTCAGTACGTCAATATTTATCCAAGATATATTGTTCCAAATGAATCCAGAGGTCATACAAATAAAAGCAAATTAGTTTTAAGAATTGAAAGACTTAGGGGACAGTCACTTGTGATTTGAACCAAGGTGCACATCCAACCTGGGGCAATAACTTCAATCCATGAACTAAATTGTCCTTTCTCAAATGGATAGTATTTTTGTAGCTGACAGGATCGCAGAAACAGATATTAGTTAATGATCTCAATTTACAGTTTTATCAGCACTGATTTAACGAAGAGACCCTCCTACCTCCTTGGCCCCTTGCTTATGTGGTCCTGAAGCTTTTGCTAGTATCCACAAAAACAAACAAACAAAACAAATTAACAAAAAACAAAACAAAAAATCAGATTTAGGAAGCAGTCCATGTTTTCTATCTTGTGTAGTCATACTGAACTGATAACTTTCTTGTTCATTGTTTATAACCTCAGTCTGTAGGATTCCATAACATCAAGATAAGACAATCCAGTAACAGATATCTTGAAATTCTTATCAATATTGAGGTATTCAGTTACAACACACAAAAGTGATAGAACTTGTTTTATTGAACAAATATTCCTTTTAAAAACACTTTCCAAACCATGCTTCCTTTCCTTTCTTTCACCAAGTTATGTAAAGTGTGTCTTACTAAAATATCATTATAGAATTTTTTTAACATTTAGGCATGGTGAAAAGACTTTCTTTGTTTAACGTAGGAAGTCAGTTTCATAAATATTGCCCACCCACCACTATTTACTGTGAAAATATAAGTCACTCAATTTGAAAATTAGTCAAAGTCAATTGTATGCAGTAGCATGGATCACCTTGCTAATCTCTGTGAATTGGATGAGGATGAAAATATTAAGCAAATGGAAAGAAAAACGCATCCAAACCCAAATTTTACATGTATTTATGTTATGTATACATTAATTAGAAACAAAACAATTGTTTTCTCTATATACTTAGACCACTTTTGTTCAATTATATAGTCATAGTGATGAATTCAAGTCTATATACTTACACTTGGAGTCCAAGAAACAGAAATCATATTATGATAATTTTAATGAAAATAGAAAATACATTCTTTGGATACGGAGGCTCTTTTCCTTCAATCTACTGTTATGGAATACACCCCTCTGAAGCACTCTGAACCTTCCAAAACATACTGTTTCACATAATGATTAGAAAACCTATAGCTATCAGGATTATCTTAGTATAAATCCAGATCCTAGATCCAAAGCTCTCGGTAACTTGCTTGCCTAAGAGTTTCTGAAAACAACTTTGCTGACTGGATGGTAAACTTAAAATAAGCATAATCTACCATACATTAAGGATGGGTATCAAATAACTGCTAAGTTTAACATTCAGAGAGCCACATCCAAAATAGTTATGAAGGGTCTGAATTTCAGCACTTTAAAAGCTATTAAATTGCAAAGAAAACATAAAACGTCCAAGCTAGCCAGTAGGCTAAGCTAAGTTTGGGCATTAGGCACAGGAAATCAATCCCCATCTTCTTCCCTGTCCTGTGTGTTTAACATTTCAGTTTGCAGGTATCAGTGTAAGAAGCTGCATCTCCATATGTCGATACTTCTCTAACTGATTTCAGGCAATGTCCTTTATGCCAAGCTTTGCCCTGCATAATGTCTGATAATTTCCTGATAGAATCTGCCAGCTTTTCATAGGTCATTGTTTTTTTTTAATCAATGCAACTGTCTAACTGATGTACATTAGACTTTAAAAATCTTTTGTGGAACAATATGTGTATTAATGGAATGTGAGAGCTGAGAACTAATCCAATGGCTTGCGGGTCACATCATAAGGAATCTGTTGACAGTGCTTGTTACTTTAAAGATATGTTGTAAAAACTAAGCCATGGTACCACATGCCATTTATTCCAGCACTTGGGAGGCAGAGCCAGGTAAATCCGTGAGTTTGATCCCAGCCCAGTCTACAAAGTGAATTCCAGCATAGCCAGGGCCACACTGAGAAACCTGTCTTGAAACAAACAAACAAACAAATCCAGGATATATTATTAAAGATCATCTTTTAAACAACACTAAAGATTGCCAGAAACACAATGTACTTTGTTTAGAAAAAATATTTATGTTTGTTTTATGAGTATTTTACATGTATGTATGACTACATACTGTGTGTATATTTCCTTTAGGGGTCAGAAGCAGGTATCAGATCCCTGGGACAGCAAAGAATTGTGATCTGGTTTTGGATGCTAGGAATTGAACCTGGGACATCTACAAAAATACCCAGTTATTAGAAATTTTGAGACATCACTCCAAGTACCAGTTCAATGGATTTAAAAAATATTTTTGATAATATTATTTTAATGTGTATTTTAGAATTTGTATGAAATATTCTTAATGTGTCCCTTTTGCAAAGTAAATAATTTTAAAAGTCAGGAAGGATACAATGCTAAAGAGAATTTCTGTGTCTGTGTCTTGATTTTACATTTATTTTGGCATATTTTAGGAGAAACATTAAATTTCTAAAATCATTACTGTGAGTGCAAATTTTTGAGAAAATACTGAGGTAATATTAAATGATTTTATAAGTAAAATCACTTAATTCTAAATGGGCACACGGGTCAACTTGGTCACTTATGACTACTGTTTGATGATAATGATGATGGTGACATTGCTGTTTGATGTCCTTTGATTTCCTGTGAGTTCAAATTATTATCTTCAAAGTACTTGTATAATGGATATACAGAACAATATTTAAAGAGGGAATACAATTAAAATGTTCTCTGCATGATTTCAGCATCTTTGAAGGAGGGGAAAGAATGAAGTAGACAGAAATAATTAAAGGACTTTAAGGTTGACTTAGAAAGTGATATCATGACTGAAGCATTTTTTATAACAGTGGTACATATTGAATACCAGGGAATACCTCCAAAAGTTCAAGAATGAAGATACCCAAGAGCTAAAAGAGAAGGCACATAGTGTTAGACTGGTTGAGAGTTACAAGAATGAAGATTCTAAAAGAGGATAGAGCATTCCACAGGCCAGGAAGAGCTCCTCTGCAAAAGTATGCCTGTA
The DNA here is from genome assembly GCA_001685095.1 of Ellobius talpinus. Classification (NCBI taxonomy): domain Eukaryota; kingdom Metazoa; phylum Chordata; class Mammalia; order Rodentia; family Cricetidae; genus Ellobius; species Ellobius talpinus. The sequence continues at coordinate 7,214 of LOJH01045922.1, forward strand.
ACTCCTGGAAATCATAGAAGAAAATGATAGGTAAAAAGTAGGAATTATCTAAAACAATCTGGGAGAATCATAGAAAATTTTATAATTTTTCTTCTTTTTAATTTTATTATTTTTTAATTAAATCAATCTTTTTTTTATTTTACGTACCAACCCAAGTTCCCCCTCCCTCCCCTCCTGCCACTCCCCCTACCTTCTCCCTACTCCATCCCCTATCCACTCCTCAGAGAGGGTGAGGCCTTCCATGGGAAGTCAACAAAGTCTGTCACATCACTTGAGATCCAGGCTGAACAAGGTATCCCTCCAAAGGGAATGGATCCAAAAAACCAGCTCATGCACTAGGGATAAATACTGGACCCATGGCCAGTGACCCCACAGACTGCCCAAGCCACACACTGTCAACCACATAGAGAGGGCCTAGTTCAGTTCCATGCAGGTTCTCCAGCAGTCTGGAGTCAGTGAGTTCCCACTAGATCAGGTCAGCTGTTTCTGTGGGTTTCCCCATCATGGTGCAAGATAACATTATATGCTTTAAGTAAGAACCTATGGGTGACTCTTACTATTAGGAACACCAGTGTAAAGGAAGTTTAGTGTAACTAACAACTACAGATGATTGCAGTAATTATAAGTAGACATGGTTGTCAAAATAATAAAATTGGATTTACAGCAAATTTAAAGTAATATTATAAAGGTTATTTTAATTTTTCTAACACTGATATTAATAATTCTTATGAATTTGTTTACCTGACTGTGTTTAAAAGTATATTGTGATAATTTGGGCTCAAGTTTTTGGTGGTTTTAGTTAATGCTTGAGATTGTAATTTAATTATGAAGTTTTATCCTTTCCTCACCTCCCTCAAAAACTCTCCATGTAACTAACTATTCCCAACCCCACTCTCTTTCAAATTCATGACAGGTATTTATTTTATTATGTTATTGAATGCCTATATGTATTTGTATACATATCTATTTTCCTAAGTAAAATTGCTTAAATCCATATAATGTTATTTGTATGTATCTGTTTAGGGCTGACCATTGGCATTGAAATTAATTTCCACTGAATAAGAGAGAGACCATGCCTGGTACTAGATTAATTAATTTCACTAGCTAATCGGTGCTAGTGAAATTATGGTTATTGGGAGAGAATCTATAACCATTAATATATTTAAACCACTATAACACGAAGTAATCTATAAACATTTGCCATTAGACCCACAGACAAGTGTAGTCCTCAGCCCTTTTAAGGAATCTTCTCTTTGCAATAGAGAGAGACCACATAGAAAACCACAACCAAACAAAATTCAAAGTTATTAATCTTTTCTTTTGGTTGTTGTATTGTTTGTTTGCTTGTTTGTTTGATTGTGTGTGTCTGTGTGTGTATGTGTGTAAGTGTGTGAACAAGGACACATCTCAGGGGAAGTGAAGTCAAATCTGTTTATGTGCTCGAAACATTCTCAGGTTGGAGTTCACCTCATGTTCAACAGTTTCCTGTTGTAATAACATTTTCTATTAAGCTTAATATAGCTGTCTCTAACCTTTGTGTTTACAACCATACATAATTCTAGATTTAGGTGACCTTGAAAAGTCAAAAGGTGCATTTCAAAGGCTTTCAGTGTCCATAAAGGTATTGTTGACAAAAAAGCTTAGTTGAGAAATACTTCTTTAGAAAATATTTGCCCACAACAACCACTAAAATGTGAGAAAACAACCAGCTGCCCACATCCCTTAGAGGTTCCAGGACTATATGGCCTGTAAATGTAGATGATGCTAAAGTCTAGACAGGTGCCAAACCAAAATTGAGATGGATGCAGTAGTAGTGTTGCCAGGTTCCTTTGTGGTTGGACAGCTTGTCAAAGCCTTCCGTCTGCAGTCGGCAATTACAGGGAACAGGAAGAACTGGACAAGAAAGTACAAAAGATTTTTGATACACAGGGTTGAAACTGCAGACTGGACATCCAACAGGAAAGTCCATCATTATTGATTTGTTGTACGGGACAACCAAGTCATTGGGTGTTTTGTAATGCTACTCAATTAGAAGGCACATTCAGAGTATAGACATAAGCTATATAGAACTGAATATCACAGAAAAACCTTTATAATTCTATATCCAGAAGGCTACAGACAATATTACTTTTGCAGGTTTTCTTTTAATATTTGTGCTATTACTCCCTTGGAGAACTTATAGGTTTCCCTCTTCTTAAAAAAAGTTTATACTTGCCACTGTAATGAAGAGAAAATGCCATATCCCATTATTTTCTGAATTAATTTGAAACAGTTTGTTGGACTAGTCACAAAAACTTTAGAAATGTCTTTCCTTTGGAACTAAAGAGACAAAGAAAAAAAGAATTAAGAATGTTTTAGGATAATGTGATAACCAAAGGAAGTAGTATTCAGGTAGAATACAGACATTTAAAGTAAACAATATGTTCACATTACCACAATATCATAGAGTTAATATTGAATATTTTTAATTATTTATAGTTAAGTTATTAAATCTTTCTTGAAATACTTTGAAATAAACATTATGACCACATTCGATATTTTCTCTTAAAATAGATTCAGAAAGAGTATATAACTCCTGACTACACAGATGAAGATGTAAAGCCTGGATTCAAAATGTGATATTTCTGTGGAAAATGACCTTAATGGTGACTGAAAATAAATTCTTATCAGACACTAGAATATTTGAACAATAGGGAGGTGACATATAGCTTCCTATGTTGTATGCTGATTTTGCTTTTGAAGGAAAACATATGTTGAAGTAGCTATTTTTATTAAACATTAATTATCACTGAAAAAAATACACTGAAATCAAGAAAGTAGCTTTGAAACTAATGCCACTTGAAAATCGCCATACGGACAAAATGCCTATGAAAACAATGGCTTCTGAAAGAAGGGTTGGCCATAGTAGAACATTGAAATATTTTTGTACAAAAACTTACATCTAGAATATAATAGTGTTCATGAAGTCAATGAAAATAGATTATATCAAGGAAGCAGGTACAGGATGAGGAACAATGAGATAAAAGCTTTTGGGTTAGAGTGTAACAATTCTTTATAGTCAAGGAATGGAGTCTTAAGATTTATATAACTTACACTCACTTTACTTTTTTTGGTGTAGTTACAGTGGTAAAAAAAGGCTTTGTTTTTTTCAGGCAAAAGAGGAAGCAGTAGCTAGGCACTGCCTGAAAAAAGCCTTTTTTAGAATGCACTTGGCAATGAAATACAGGGCAGAGAGTTTACTTTTCACAGATGCAAAGAAGATCCAAAAAGACAAGTGATTCAGAGTTTGAAAACAAGAGTAAAGAAAAACAAAAAGAAGAATGCATGTCCACTTATAACCAAAGCAGAGACATCATATTGAAATATCATAGGAATACTACATTACCGGATTTGAAGACAATTACAGAAACAATCTCATATGGGAAGTGCAAACCATGATACATAACCACAATTTATTTCAGACCTTAAACAGCTTTATGAGTAGGGTTGTCTAGATTGTACAAGAAAATTCAAGAATTTTTTATAGTTAACTTACTGAACATCCTTAAGTACTATTGCTCAAGTAGAACTATATTGTCAGAGGAATAAATTTGTTTAGAGAAAAATTTCACGACAACAGAAAGCATAGGTGGAAGATTCTTGCTGAATATGGCTCATGTGTTGTAGCAGAATTTCCTTAGATTTAATGTCACGCTTCTTTGTTAACTCTAAAACAAAAATGATATTTTTTCCTATTTTTCTTTTATTGAAAATAGATTTTATATTCTGTTTAAAGTTTCTCCTGCCCCAATTCTTTCATGATCCTCTCCACTACCCATCTCAGGAATTTAAGAGATTTCTCTCTCACATTAGAAAATGGGCATTGAAAGGAAGATAACAAAATATAATAAAAACAAACTGGAATAGGACAAAGCAAACAAATAAGCAAGCATAAAAAGACAAAGTAAACACATAAACATAGAAACACACTCATAACAACACAAATCCTCAAGCCATAATATATGAGCAAAAAGAACAACTGTAAGATTAAAAATTATGCCCTTTGAAGGTCCGTTGCCTCAAAAATGGAACATTTCATCAAAAAAGATTCTATTTTTAAATAATTTTGCAAGTCAAATACTTTACCAAGAGCTGAAAATAAATTAAAGTTAGATCCTAATTCATCAGCATTCTGTTTTCCTACATTTAGAACAAGCACAATATTAGGTATGTCTATGGAAAAACAAAGTGTTTGATTTGAAACTTTTACTTTCAGCTTACTCCAAGGTAAAACTAAATTAAAAACCATCACTTTCTTTAGTAATGATGATTTTATATAACTAAAATGACATATACCTCTATGATGTGGTGATGTCCTGTAGACTTTTAAAGAGCAGGGAAGAAACAATCCATGAAGAGACAGGAATGTAACTCGACTCAGCATGATTTTAGTCTAAGCAGTGCTGGACCAGGGTTTCTAGCTAGAGTCTGGCCGAAATGAATTTTAATTTAACCATACTTAAGCACAGCACAATTTTGAAAAAAAAGTATTCAGATAACAATTAACTGAGTCCCAAGTGCAAAACAACTTAAGACATGTTTACATTGAAATTTCTCACAAAATATATTTGGCTTCTTTTCCAAGAATGGGGTACTGTTGACTCAGAGATAATGGCCAAGATTCACAGTCTAGGGAGTTTGACTATGGTAAACATAACGCCTGTGGGTGTCAGGATTGGCCTGGTTCTAAGATAACATATAAGTCATCTAGAGGGTTGTGTAGTGATAGGAGCGCAGGCCTGCTTTTCGTCCCGCCCGGCTCCCGCACGGCTAGCTTTACACNCCTCTCACATCTTGCTTAACCCATATCTAATAATCTGTGTATCACCACGGGGTCCTCCATCAGTGTTGGAAAGCACAAGTTGTGACAACATTCACCGGAGTGGGTTTTATTGTCTAAAAGCAATGCTCAAGACTTAATAAACGTTCCCGGCTTCTCCCGGGCTTTTTGTGTGCACAAGACTCCTTTTTGTCTCTACACGTCATGTTACAAATATTATTTGGACTGCTTTAGAGACAGTTAAGAAATACTATGACAACATTCATTATAATATTTATTTTGTCAGGATTCATAGCATATACTTTATGAATATCACAATCAAAATAGAGCTCTTAAAATATAGGCATTTGAATGAATACTATATGAACTTGGTGAGTAATATCTTTTCTGTATTAGTATATATATTCTGCTATTATATATAGATATAAGGGGAAATATTTATTTTAATCCTCCATTGTCCTTTGGTAAAATAGAAAAAAAGGGAAAATGGTAGCCTTTTTATATTTTTTCAAAGAAAGAGTAAAATCACTCTGAATATTTGAATCAAATGGATCCCCACTCTCTTTTTCAATTTCCACTTCTACACCACTATCATTCTTCTCTCTTTACTTTGCACTTTAGAAAACAGGATCCACACACATGGGGAAACAGGTATCGACAAGCCTAATGCCATTACATTGCCCTTTGAGACATCCAGGCAACTGCTCCTCCCTTCAATTACATTATCATTTTCCCTTCCAGGGCTGCTTCAAGTTTGCTGTGTATTTAATTCTTCATATAAGCAATTATGATGTGATAAGCACACGGACTCACTAACTTGTGAATTTGTAAAATGAAGCGCTTATTCCTTTGAGATATTATATGGGTAGTTATGGATATTTTTTACAGTTTTTGTGTAGCTTAAATGGTCAAAGAAAACTTATTATCATCTGTGAATTGTTCATTTGAAGCCATTTTCTTTTCCCAAACTTAAAACTCTTTAAATAATTTAAGGACTTTTAAAATCCAATAGTATGCAGAACTCGCATTCACAGAATGGGTTTGAGGGGTCTCCTTTGAGTGAACATTGCAGCTTGCCTCTGGGGAAGACACTGCAAGTCTTTAGAGTAAATGAGAGGGTTTTTTTTCTTCTTGTGTTTCAGAGAACAAGGTCATGCTGCTGGAAAGGATGTCCTTCAATTTGATAGGAAGGCACAATATACATCTCTGTTAGACTCCAAAATATCAAACCAGGAGCTGTGTCAACCTACTCTCTGTTTTACATCCATGTGGGAGCATCTACAAGAGTTCATGCGGACCGTTCGTGGGGGTCAAGTGCGCTCGGTACACCCTGCTGTTGGCAAGAGCTCAGTACAACAGATGTTCCTTTGTTCGGGGATGAGCAAACAGGGAAAAAGTCAACATGAGGTCTATAAAAATTCTGCACCATAAGGAACTGTCGAGTATTACCCTGAAAAAGAATTGGAAGGGAAACTTCTCAAAAGTACTTTCTAAACAAACAGAAAATCTTTTTTATGCATGTAACAAGACAGACTTGCCCACTGGTTTAATAATAACTGCTGAGAGTTACATGAAATGCTTACTGTATAAGTCATTATATATGTATAATGAATAATGAATATTAGCTTCTTAGTCCACCTCTCAATAATTTTTCAGAATCACCGTGATTCATGACCCAGATGGAAAGATGTTCATGGATCCTGAAAATCCTTTTTTGTCCCCTCTTCTGTCATGCCTTTCCCCCCATGTGTGTACCTCTTAAGGTAAGCTATTATTAAGCATTCTTTAAAACGATTTTAATATATTTTCTGTAATATATGCTTAACTTTTCTACCAGTTTATCATGTAATCAACCTTATGACTCTGAATTAAACCTTTATAATCTTGGCATAAGGCTTCTGTGATTGGTATGCTTATTTTAAGTATTGCTGCCCACCCTATGGTGTACTCCACTGACTTAAATTTATGATTCTTTTGCTGGTCCTAACAAAACTTGTCTACTTTCTGTTATTTCACATTTGCTTATACTTCACTGCATCTCTATTTTTCACTGAGTAAAATGTAACACTTTAATTATGATATTGATGTAAAGTAGATTTCCTCTCCAATGTGTGTTTATTATTTGCATGTTACTTGGGAAAGCTGAATGATTAAAGTAAATTAACTTTTCAAAAGTTTCATTGTTTATCTAGTACTAAATTCAATAGTATAAGTTCTGGTAAATATCTTAAATAAATAATAAACTGGCACATAGGTTGAAATGGAAAAGAAACACATTAGAGACATTAATGCAAGGGAACCAAAACTCAATGCTAAAAATCATTCCTACGGGATGAGCTATGAAATAAAGAATTAACAGAGCGAATACTCAGAGTTATTTCCAATTTTGGGCATCCCTGCTATTTTTCCATGTCAAGAAATGCTTTATCCTCAGTTTGCATCTGAGATCTAAGTCCATGCACCCTTTACATTGGGGGAATATCATATCCTACTCTCTTCAACAGAAAAATCAAACAAATTATCAAGAACTGACTGTAGATTTTAAATTTTCAATTTTAATGGATACATGGTGAAAGAAACATTATTTCCCATTTATAGAAGTTCATGAAAAGTAAGAAAATGCAGGCATATATGTATGCTTGGCTACAGAGTTTGGACAGAAAAGAAATGTGAAAGAGAAGATTCTGTTACTGTTTGTGTTTGTTCCTCAGCATCCAGGGAGAAAATACAATAATATAGAAAGCCACAAAACTACTGTAGAGTCTTATGACTGTATAAATTCAATCATTTTATACAAATTGGTGCAATCTGGGAAATGCAGAATCAAATGAAGCCCTAGGTCACTTAAATTTGGTACATTTAAAAGAGACAAACATTAATGAGGAAAAGAAAACAAAAATTAGTTTCTGAATTATTTAAAAATATCACAGGAGATGAAAACTGCTTAGTTGCTTCCACTGTGCAGATAATGCATCATGATCAATAAATAAATGCTAACCTTACCTTAAGAGCAGATACGAGGATGCATTATTAAAGAGGAATCAAATTGTTTGGCTTCATTATTTCTGCAAATTTAATGGTATGTATATGGTTTAGAAACTATCCTTAAATTTTAATATAGCCCATTTTAATTGGGCTGAAGATGATTCAAAAATAAATTTTAGATGTAGATGTTCTTCACAGCTTATACTTGTTGTAATCAGGAAAGTTGCTCTTCTTTTTTTTTTGTTTGATAAATATTTTATTGAAACATAGCCATGTCTGTTCATTGTTAGCAGCTGTCTTTACACAACACAATGACTTTAATAGTAGTGCCAGACACCAGATAGCCCCTAAAGCCTAAAAAATTTCTTTTGGCCAGGATAAGATTAAGATCTTAACATGACAAAACCTGCAGTTGATTGGCTAATAACTTCCAAATCATAGTTACTTTATTTTTTTCATGGTCTATGAATAGTATTTTCTGCATTTTTACCCCCTCCCAAGTATTACTAAGGCATCTCCCTAGCATGGGTTGTTATTACTAAATTCCAATATAATCCAAAGATAGCTGGTGTGAGACAAAAGGCCACATACTCATTCTCCACTGCTCTGGTTATGTAACCCTAAGTGCAGCATTTAACCTCAGTAGACATCAGTTTTCACTTGTGCATTGGTCAGCTTTTAGTTGCTATGACAAAATACTTGAAATAATCACCTTCAAAGGAAGAAAGATGTATTTTGGCTCACAGTTTTAGAGTCAGTTCTCCCTATTGCTTTTGGGCCTGTGGGAAGGCAATAAATAGATCATCGCAGAAGAGGCTGCCCACTTCATGACATACAAGAAGGAAAGAGAAGGGAATGGAACACTAATAACTGCTTCAAAGGTACAGCCCCAGTGACCTAACTTCCACCTACTTGACCCTGCTTCTTAAAGGTTCTACCACTTCCTGCTAGTGCCACAAGCTGGCAAATAAGACTTCTTGTACATGGGTACTTGGGTGACATCCAAACTATGGCATTCTCTTCAAAATGAAGAAATAGAACTGTATCAGTATCTAAGATCTTCTCTATCTTAAAAATCTTGTTAAATAAGGCAGACTTGAAAGATTCAAAAAAGAGTTAAATATGGACAAAAATGTGTTTAATATGGGAAATTTTTTAGTGTGCAAGCAGGATCAAATAGAAATTGTATG
>LOJH01045923.1:0-13502 GCA_001685095.1 Ellobius talpinus
TCCTCTGGAAGAGCAGTCAGTACTCTTAACCACTGAGCCATCTCTCCAGCCCCTCGCCAGCTTTTCTTAACATAAATGATCCTGTTTATCTTTTGCCTCTGGGCTTTTAACTTTCTCTATTTCTGTATATCTTTTCTTTCTTTCTTATTCTGTGTCTGGCTGTGTGGCTGGCCTCTGAAGTCCTCCTCCTCCTTCTCTCTCTCCTCCATCTTTTTCTTCCCCAGTTTCTCCTTCAATTTAGTCTCTCTGCCTGTCAACCCCACCTATCCTTTCTTCTGCCTTGCTGTTGGTCATTTAGTTCTTTATTTGACCAATGGCCATTCAATTCTTTATTAGACCAATCAGGTGTTTTAGACAGGCACAGTACCACAGCTTCACAGAGTTAAACAAATGCAAAATAAAAGAATGCAACACATTTTTACATCACTAAACAAATGTCCTACAGCATAAACAAATGTAACACATCTTAAAATAATACTCTACAACAATTGACCCATAGAAACTTCAAGGTGTGGGGCAGGTGGGAATTATTACAGGTTAGAATTCATCATTGAGGGAAGCCAGGGCAGGAACTCAAGTCAGGGTCTTGAAGGCAGGAAGTGAAGCAGAGGCAACAGAGGAGTGCTGCTTACTGAATTGCACCCCAAGGCTTACTCAGCCTGCTTTCTTAAACAGCCGAGAATCAACTTCCCAGGAGTGGCACAGTCTACGTTGGGACAGCCCTCCCACATCAAATAGCAATCAAGACAGTGCTCCAAGGACATGCCCACAAATCAATCTGATGGGGACAATTTCTCAATCCAGACTCCTCTTCTAAGGTGTGTTTAGGTCTGTGTTAGGCTGACAAAAACAATGACATCAGGGCCATCGACTCTCACCAAATGAGAAAACTAAAACGCAGGAGACCCTGAAAAGTGCAGACATTTGCACAGTTAACTGGCAAAGGGCAAAGCTGGCATTGAATCTGAGGCTGACATTTGCACTGGGCAGTGAGGGTCGGTAAAGAAGAGTTTAGGATGGTAGATGCAGTTTAGGATGATAGAAAGTTCTGGAAATGCAGCCACTGTTGCAGAGCAATGCAAATGTGCTTAATGCCACAAAGTATGCACTTAACAAAGATTACCACAATAGCAACTGCTCAATAGTAAATGTACAGTTGATATCAAAGTATTTTAAGAATTTATTAGCAAATTCTCAGCAAATTTTGACATTAGCTATCAGATATTCCCTACCCTGTGCCCCGTTAGCATAGCAAAATTCAATGAGTGGTAATAAATTACAAAGCCTCAATGGGGAAAAAATAAAGAAACAAAGAACCGGGGATTCCTGCCTTCAAACTCATGGACTGTGTGGCCTGGACAGGCTTTAGAGCCTTTCTGTGACTATTTATTAAGAGATCCCTCTCTGGGTCTCAACGAGTTCAACCAAGTCAGAGACAGCACTGCTCACATGGTAGCAACCCCCTTGGCCTGCCACACCAGCTCTGCCAGGTTCAAGCCATAGGCGCCGCCAGCCATTCTGCAGAAAAAGGTAGAGCAGGGCTGTGTTCCAATAACTCTCTTGACAAGAGTACCAGCTACCAATCCTGCTGTGGCCCCTAGTGCTTGGTAAGAGCTTTGCCGCAATGTTCTAAGAGCTAGGACATCTGCCAGTCCACTATGCAACTTCATGAGATGCCTAACACTTCCTGGGAAGTTCTGGAAAAGTGCCTCAAAGCCAGAGGCAAGAGCAGAATGCCATCCCTGACCCCATCACCTCCTATACTCTGTGCTGTCCTCAGAATGCTGGCCTTCTCTTATCTATGTCCAGCCAGGGCCTTTCCTTCAAAGACTGATTTTTATCTTATGTGTATGAATGTCTCCCTGTGGGTATTCCTGAGCCCAGTGCCTGCAGAGGCCAGGAAGGGGCATAGAACCTCCTGGAACTGGAATTGCAGATGGTTGTGAGTTGGCATATAGGTGCTAGGAACCCAACCCAGGTCTTCTTCAAGAGCAAGTGCTCTTAACTGCTGAGCCATCGCTCCAGACCCCCAGCCAGGGTTTTGATCCTACATGCAATTATCTCTCCCAGCTCATCACTGTCCTTGTGTCCACTTCCTTCCTGCCTCCTCCACTCTCAGAGCTTACCTCCCCCCACCACCCCGTATGCTCCTGCAGCCTGTAGCCCCTGTGCCTTCAGCTGCCTATGGAATCACATAAGCAAAGCCAGCATTTCCCCAAGGCTTTGGAGTCAGGGGATTGCTGGCCAGCTCAGGATAGTCTTCTACCCCTAATATTAGATTACAGCAGCCCTAATGGCTAGGAGGATATTATGGTGGCATGTTTCCACGGAAAGCAGAAAGAAGGTACGTCAGGAAGGTGGCGATACACTGCAGGGGTCAGTGTCCAGTGGGCAGCATCTGAGGTAGTGGAGGGCTCGCTGATCTTTTGCTCTGCCTCTTCTCATGATCTCTACCTGCACAGCCCGGTGTGGCTAAAATAAGAGCCCTCACAACACAAGTGGGAGGTAGAGCCGTGCAAGCTACTCTCCTTATATAACCTTCACTCCCACGGAGCATAGAGACTGGGTGTCTTGCCTAGAGACACAGAACCACCATGGAGACCTGAGTTCACCTCGCCCATTACTGTTTCTTAGGATCATCAGCTTAGCTGGAGAAGGACAAAAGAGAGCTGCCAGCATGGGCATCTGTCCCACGATCGAGCTAAAGGACACAGCCTATCACACACTTATCATCACAACCATTTGATAAGAGGACTACACCTCTGATCCCCTAGACAACAGAATGAAAGAGAAACATTGTCCCCATTTATACCCGAAATGAAGAGCTAGAGAGTTTAGTCCTCTTGCCCAGGACCTCGCAGCAGTAAGAATCAGGACATAGATGAGTCTAGGGGATACATCCCGTCACCTTGGAGGAAGAGATCCACCCGAGAGAATGGGGATCACAGTAATAATCTCCCTAAGGGAGGACCTTAATCCAAAAGCCCAGGTGGAAAATGCCTGCCAGTTCCAGTTAAGTGGCACACAGGATTCTAAGACATCTCAGTTCCCCAGATCCCTGGTGGGCTAGATCTGTCTGAGGGGAAAACCACACGAATCCTGCTGCTGCACACATGTGTGAGGCTCTGGGAGGTACAGACAGGGAGTCACACAGTCTGGTAAGTGAAGAGAAAACCACAAGAATGTAACTCAAGTGTAAGGCCTTGTCAAAAGGAGGACATTATTCTAGAGAGAGAGAAAAAAATTAGAAAACTTGTATGCAGACACAACCACGGAGTACAAAAGTGTCTGAGACAGGAAGGACAGCAGGAAAAGGGTGGGCCAGGGGACCGTGGGACTTTTTGAGGATTTCTTGTTGTGAAAACACCTCCACTCCTGGGAAGACCCCAGCAATCTGACCTGGAGCAAGGTCCCATGAGCATGTTTCAGAAATCCTCAGCATCACAACTGAACCCACAAAATGAGCTTCCCGCTCCACCACACTTCAAACCAGTCCCTCCCAGTTGTCCCGCCCAGCTGATGGAACTGCCACCAACCAGACCTCTGTCCTGGAGAAACAGCCAGCTCCTCCCCCAGCCTTATCCACATATCAGAGACGCCCAAGTTACAGGAGGTGACACCAGGTGTGGTTGGTCTTACCCTCTTCACCTAGGCTGGTTTGGGAGGCACAGCCATCCACTGTGAAGGCCCAGGGTGACAGGCCCTGCCATAACAGGAAGCTTGGGCTGGCAAGGAGCTCCTTCCTACTTTACTTTGTTCTACAAGGAGCTGGCCAGATGAATGAAGGGAGTGCCCAAAATGGGAACAGCACAGCAAAGGCCAAGGTCAGTGTGCCTGAGTATACACTAAAGGCAGGTGGCTGAGCACCGGCCAGGGCCAGCGGACGTTATCTTTGAGCCTGCTGCACAGAGCAGACAGGCGGAGACTGGAAGAGAGTGCTGGAAGTGGAGCGAAAAGGCTCCAGCCTGGCCAGTGATCTAGACGGGCCTATCGGGATCCCGCAGCTGGGAGGATGGAATGATGGACAGAAGGCCTAAGAAAGCGCCGCACTCAGCAGCTCCCTAATAAGAGGCCGATAGGTCGACGGCCTGATAGCCAGGGGCACAGCATGGTAACCGGCGAGGTGCCCTGCACGGCGGAGCCGATCCTGGTACCTGCCCTGAAAGCCAGTGCACCCGGGGAGCGCCGCTGGGCACAGGGTGGGTACCAGCCTTTCTTCGCAGCGCCCCAGCCTTCTCCCCGGCGCACACGTGGGCGGAGCGGCGCGAGGGTGTGCGTAGCCCGGCAGCCGCAGCGTGTGCATTGCGTGGGGCGGGATACCGCCAGGACGGCCTCTCCCTCCCGGTCACCCCTACAGACCCTGGGCTCCACCTAGGCGAGAACCTGCAGGACAGAAAGCCGCCGGCCAACCACGCCCCCGCGCCACTCGCAGAAGCTGGGGCGGGGGGGGGTCCTCTCCCACTCCTCAGCTCCCAGGCGTAAAGGGGGAGACTAGTGGAAAGCGGGGTGGCGTGAGCGACACAGGGGAACCAGGGACCAGTGTCGGGGAGCGCCGCCACCACAGGAAGGATTGGGGGTCTGGAGAGAGTGGGGGAGGGGAGATGGGCGGGGCCGGGATGTGGGAATAAGCGGTGCAGGGCTGTCGTGAGGGGTGCGGAGGCTGGGGGTGGGGATCGGACAGGCAGCACCGGTAGAGGTGCCCCCGTCGCAGGGGCCGCCCACTGGGTGCGGTGTCCTGGGCCCTCTCCCTCCGCGGCACACCTGTACCCACCTGCTTGACGCTCGGACCTGAGCCGGGCAGCAGCCGAGCGCCGCATTCTCCGGCCGCTCCCTCCCCGCTCGTGCCTATGTCGCTGTCGCCATCGCCGCCGCCTTAGGAGGGACGAGACAGGACAGAAAATGAATGCATGCAAAAAAATAAAAATAAAGAAAATCTAAACCGTAGCCAAGGAGGCTCGGCCCGCTGGGGACTCTTGCTCGATGTGGGGACGGGCACCGCACACTAGCGGCTGCAGATCGGTGGGCGCCGGTCACCGGCTTCCAGTGCGGTCCCGCCCCCTCCTGCGTCTTTTCTCCGATTGGTGTATCCTCCCGCCAGTCAGTAGGGAGGGCGTGGCGTCCTCCCGCCCCGGGCTAAAGCCCAGAGCGGTGGTCAGCTCCTGGCGCAGGCGAGCGTGCGCATTGGGTTGGGAAGGCCTGGGGGCTGTTGGTCCGGACCTCCGGCCATCGCAGGCAGGAGCAACATTGGGGTACCTGTCTCAGGCCAGTGAAGCTCGGGCCCTGCCCGCAGAGGCCTCCTACCCCGGGACGGTAACCAACCTGGGAAAGATGCCGCGATAGTGGTGTATCTGCCCCTGCTTTGTGCTAATGGGAAACCTGAATATCAGAGTATAAAGCGAAATGTTCAAGGTCACAAGTGGTAAGCAGAAGACGCAGGATTCCAACGGTTCTGACATCTTCCATCATTGAGCAAAACAGCACCAAGCCTACTTCATGACAATACGATGTGGCAACCCAGGTCTTGCTGGAGAGTAGGGTTTAGCGAGGCAGAGATTCATTTGCTCAGTGTCCGTCTACAGATATGTATTGAGAACCTACTGTGTTGTCCCTAAGTTCTAAGGATACCATAGTGGACAAACCATCAAAGATGGGGAAGAGCATCCATCCCCAGGGAACAGCGTCTAAAGACACTGTGGTATATTTGAGACTCTGGGGGGGAAAATGTCTGTATCAAGGCAAGAAAGGAGACTGGAAAGGTGAGAAAGAAGGGATGGTCAGAGGCCAGCACTTTGAAGTCTTATGAGCTGTGAAAAGGCATTTGGAGTTTACCCTGAGACTGTTTCACCCTGGGGGAAACTGCAGTCAGATTCACATTTAATGTACCAGTCAGGATGAATTCTGGTGAGCTGAGGTAACAAACAAGCCGGAATCTCATTGACTTATACTATTCATCCTGCTTAGGTCAGTGGAGCTCTGTTGATGGACATACGTCACAGGCCCACACCTATGAGATTTGGATTAGAAGGCACACCCACAATTTGCAGTGTGAAGGAAAGGTTGCCTGATTGATACAGGTGTTTGTAAAATCAACCCTCCCGCCTCAAAAGCCCAACACTCCCCCTTGCATTTCATTGGTCAAAGTAAGTCACGTGGTCACGCCTGACTTCAGAGAGTGTAGACCCTCCCCTGAACTGGGGAGGGAAGACCCAGAATGTTTGTGAGGGACTCCAAGGATGTCATTAACATCAGAGCAGCTGTAAGGAGAGCATGGACTGAAATGAGGGCTGGGTAGCAAAGCTTGGAACAAAGAAAGGTCACTGGGACTGTGGGACTTGCTGGTGGCTTGAACACTGATAGAAGGGATAAAACAATAGGGATGAGGCCCCGGTGTTTCAGGGATGAGGCCCATCTCTCTCTGTTCCTCACAAAAAGACCTTTGGCAACAGGATCGTGGCAAGTGTCATAAATGAAAATGAGGCTACCCTGTACCTGACCCTTCATCTATGAAAATGGATGCAGAGAGACACACAAAGGAAGGACTTAGTTTGGAGCCTGAAGATATCAACAAAACACCAAAGATCAACAACCCAGCTTGAGAAAAGAGCAGAGGGGAGGATTCTGAGAGCCTCCAGGGAGTTTGGCCCTGAAGAGGGCTTAAGTAGTGGCGTTTTCTCTTAGCGCTGAGACAATAAGTTTCTGTTACCAGAGCCACAGAGTTCACCCTGCTTTAATACATGTGTATCAGTTACGGATTATATTTGGCCACAAGTTATCCAAGCACTGTTACACAGTAGGTTCATTTTTTCCCACTTAACAGGAAACCCAGTGCAAGCTAACCCTAACTTTCTCCTGTCATTTCCTCCTCAGCCTGAGATTTCCTTTCTCATAGTAGCAAGATGGTTGCCTATAGTAGTAAGATGGTTGCCTATAGTAGCAAGATGGTTGCCTATAGTAGCAAGATGGTTGCCTATAGTTGCAAGATGGTTGGCTATCTTCAAACATCCTATTATTCCAGGTGCGAGAGGGAGATACAAAATACACACACACCCACAGCTCCTTTCAACAGCTTTTCTAGAAACTCTTCCAGAGGCTCTCTTTCAATATGTTTTATCAGAACAGCGTGGCACAGCACCTCTGACTCCAGACAAAGCTGGATTTCTTTTTAAATTAAAGAAGTATTTTTCAAATACATGAGAAAAAAATGATACCATGGAGTTCTGTTAATGGGTAAGAGAAGAATAATGAATCTTGAACAGACATCCATGTGGTGAACGAGCTGCATGGTGCCCAGAGTTTCTAAAATCAAAAGCTCTCCTTAAGAATAATAAGAGTTACAAAATTCTGTGCAAATTTTCATTTAGAATATTTATTTAGAATAATTGGGAACATAGAGATGATTCAGTAGGAAAGCATCTATCAGTAGATCTGATGATCTGAGAACCAAAGGAGAGAACCAACTCCCACAGAGGTCCTCTCTCTGTCTCTCTCTGTCTCTCTGTCTCTGTGTGTGTGTGTGTGTGTGTGTGTGTGTCTGGATGGCTGGCTGGCTAGCTGTGTCTGTCTGTCTGTCTCTCACACACACATAGACCACACTCAGACACACACAGTACATGTAAACACAGACACACATACACTATACACAGAAAGAAAGAAACACACATAAATGCAAAATTATTTTTATTTTGAATAACAAAATACAATGAATTTTTTCTGTAACTAGACACTACAACCATTAAAAGACTAAGGAAACACTATAACAACTGTATTACTGACGTACCTGACAGGCAAACACCATTATAGTCCTTTGGTAATTTATTTTTTTTCATCTGTTTTGTGTGGCTTCATGAGATAATGACTTGATAACACTCTTTTCTATGCAGAAAGCATAGAAATAGATAGTTCAGAGTTCCATAATGAGAGTCGAGGAAACTTTGGTGCCAATAGGAAGATTCTCCTGACTCAGACTCATTATGAGCAATGTTGCACATTTTCAAGATTGTTCACAAGCTAGGGAAGACTGGTACCTTCCTTCATAAATGAATGCTTAATGTAAACTTATTTGTTATAAATATATTTTATATGGGTCTTACTCAGCCTTTGTTGTATTTTGTTATTCTAAATAAAATAGTGTGTTTGTGTGTGTGTGTGTGTGTGTGTGTGTGTACCACCATGGGAGTTTGTTCTCTCATTTCATTCATTTCATGCTGAGTCCCAGGGATTGAACTCAGGTCGTCAGACTCAGGGACAGGAGCTTTTACACACTGAGTCAGCTCTTTGTCCCCAACTATTCTAAATAAATATTCATCTTGCACCTATAGTAGAATTCAGTCAGTCCTCCTGCCTCAGCCCCAGGAGAGATGGGATAATGATGATGTGACAGTATACCCTGGCTATACACTCTGATGAGGAAAAACGTCTGCCTCAGAACTGCAAACAGAAGGGAAGCAGGCCGGCATGTCCAGTCGTAGGGCCCATCCCTGACACCTAGGAGGAAAGAAGAAGGGGCTGGAGAAATGGCTCAGCGGTTAAGAGCACTGACTGCTCTTCCACAGGACCCAGGTTCAATTCCCAGCACCCACATGGTAGCTCACAACTATCTGAAAATCCAGTTTCAGGGGATCTGACACCTTCACACCAATGCACATAAAATAAAGATAAATAAATCATAAAAAAGAAAGAAGAAGAAAAAAACAGGTGCCCAAGCTCCCCCAGGTCCACTGAATGAAGGGTCCCAGTGGCAGGCCAGGGCTCTGCAATTATGTAGTGCATTAATCGCATTCTGAAGTCTGCTGGTGCTGGCAGTGTGTATTCACTGACTCTCAGGTGCCCTGTTTGCTAATCCTGGTCAGGGCATTTTATCACACCAACAGGAAATGAAAATTCAGACAACATTGGTCATGGGAGCCCACACATCATGCCATCCCAGACCTTGGAAGGGGCAATGCTTGACCACTCAAGCTTGAAGGTGACTGTACCCCGGTGCCACTGTGTGACTGCTGCATAACCCTCAGTTAGGCCTGGTGGAAAATGTGCCACCATGCTGTCCTAATAAAGGACAGAAAGTTGGGCCCAGGTAGCAAGCACCCAAGGACACACCTAGTATCCAAAGCTGCACCTCTGGCACTATGTCATATGGCACCCAGCCCTAAGTCCAAGGCTCAGCTCCACACAATGACACTCAAAGTGTCCCCAGCATAGATGCTCCTTCTGAGAGATCCAGAGAGCCACCCTGTGGTTGGAGGTCCACTTTTGAGAGGGAGAAGGATTTCAGGGGATGATGAACCAGAGAATGATTGCTAACTGCAGGCAACTCTGCAACTTCCACAAAATAGAAAGGGGGGAAGACCATCCTTTGATAACCTTGAAGGTAGTTCACTGAGGCTCTTGTTCTGCAGAGTCTTTTTCTGGAGGTGTGATCAGGGGCTGCAGCATTTCCTCCAAAAATTAGGAATTTGTGAGCCTTAACTTGATCCTCACAGTCAGGCCTTATGGCTTCATGCTGAGAGCTGCAGGTTGCCCTGCCAGGATGCTACTTCCTTGGTTTACACCATTGCATGGTGTAGTTTGCTTTCTGCGAATCCTGTGGAAAGACTAAACCGTGCAGGCAGGTGGAAAGGAAAACAAAGAGCACCTTCATACCTCTGGGTAAATTCATAAACTCTTGATGACTTTGCCTTCAATGTCTCTCCTTGTGTGCAAACACTCACATAGAACTTTTGGGGGCAGTTGTGGGGGCTTTCGAGACAGGGTTTCTCTGTGTAACAGTCCTGGCTGTCCTAGAATTCACTTTGTAGACCAGGCTGACCTCATACTTACTGAAATTCACCTGCCTCTGCCTCCCAAGTGCGCCACCACTGCCCAGCTGCACGGAAATTTCTATGAAGTGCAGACTCTCTCCCCACCCCCATCCCCACCCCTGTCACACCTCACTGGTGGCCCATCTCCACAGCCTGGCTAGTTTCCATTTTGTTTTCAGTACAGGGGGTTGAGCCTAGGATATCAGATTGCAAGACAAGTCTCCAATGCTGAGACATTAGCCGCATTTATCTGGATCTTGCTCTGCATTCTCATCAGTACCTCAGGAAAAGCCCTCTAGCGCTCTGGGGTCTCTAATTCTCCTTCTGAGGGGCTGAACACACTGCTATGCACGCTTCTCTTGGTGGCCAACCTCTTCTCTATTGCCATCCAGGGACAATGGCAGGAAACACTCTTCCACACATGTCCTTAGGTGCCAGGAGTTCTGTTTCTGTGAGATGTCTTCCTAAGGGCAGAGTTGCCGGTTTCTGGACCTTGGGTAATTTTTAATAGATGTTCCTAGGACACTAGGAGTAACATATTACTCCTGCATCCTTAGTTTGCATGATCAACCCATGTTACTGCATGCTGCAGTGTTAGCAGGGAATCATAAGGTGGTCTGTCCTTGTAAATTATTTTGAAGTAGTGCATTAATAGAGTTATAAGAGCTAGTGGGACAAGCCTAAGCTAAGGCCGAGCTTTCATAATTAATAATAAGTCTCTGTGTTGTTATTTGTGTGCTGACAGCCAAAAGAAAAGTCCAATTACACTTAACCTGCCGTCCTATTATGTGCTTAGGTTTAATTAAGATTAACCTGCCTCGAAGGGAACAATGTAACCAACCTGACTATATCTTGGGCATCCCGTGTACTTATGTACTCTTCCATGCCCAGAATAATGTAGATGTGTATGTGTGTGCTGTGGCAATCATTTGCTGAAATCAGACAATAGGATGAAAACAACCTTAAACAGCACATATCCCTTAAACGTTTAAAGCATCCTGTAGATACAGGTTGATAACATCTGTCTGAGGTTTTGAGTTCTTCTCAGGTTCAGCTAGTATGAATAAAGTACCTCCTTCCCTGTAAAACTCTTTTGAAGATCTCTGTAAGGATTTCCTCGTTTCCATTTCTCCCCCATAGCATGTTTTCTGTGATGTTCAATAGGTACAGAATAAAGCCCTTGGTTAGGAGCCATTGCAACAAGGAGGCAACATGGACAGGACAAAAAGACAAGATATATAAGACAGACAGACTGCAAACAGGCAAGTAGTTACAAACTATAAACAGAGAGAAAACCCAAGAGAAAAAGTGGAGAATTCAAATGTCAACTAGTTCTTGGTCAAATTCCTCCAAGAGTGAGAACCTGTCTTCGTTCCTTAATGCTCTTCCAGAGGACCCAGGTTCAATTCCCAGCACCCACATGTTAATTCACAGCCATCTGTAACTTGTTCCAAAGGATGTGATGCCCTCTTCTAGCCCTAGAGAGCAATAGGCCCTCATATGATTAGAGGGAGTGGGAACGGCTAGACAGGTGACTCAGTGGTTAAGAGCACTTGCTGCTCTTGCAGAGGACCTGGATTCAGCTACTAGGGGCCACATGGCAACTCACAACCATCTATAACTCCATTTTTAAGGAATGGAAGCTGACACCCTCTTCTGACCTCCTCGTACACCATGCATGCATGGGGTATACAGATACTTGCAGGCAAAGCACTCACGCACTTAAAATAAAATAAATCTTTTCATAATTAAGAAGCAAAAAAGCAGTTGGGTGACAAAGGTGACTCCATAAAGATACTTTGTGTAGAAAATTTTCCTACCATGTGTCATATTGCAAGAATACCATAAAAGCCATGTAAAAACACCTTCTCCAAAGGCCTGTAAAAGGCTCCCAGTGCAGTTAGTTCTACCTCAAAAGTAAAATCCACAAAGCCAAAGACAATAAGATTATACCACGCAATTCAGCTGGTATAGACCCAATACAGCTCCAAAGAAACTGCCATTCTTCCGTCACTGTCCCTCAAGACAGTGAGTTCTCATTGCCCTTTGTGAGAGCGGGGGTGGGCCAAAGGCATTACTGTTAATCTGCATGCTCTTGCAGCTCTCAGTGGATTCAGGAGTGTAGAATAAGCATTAGGGACCAGCATTCACTACACCACAGCATCTGAGGACCATTCCCTGTGCCTCTACCCTCAGCATGTTTGTCTTTCTCCCTCCATGTGCAGGGAGTTGTGGCTATAAATGTAATCCAAATTTTTATACCTTTAAAAATTCATTTTTTTTATCCTGGGGCTTGAAGAGACATTGTTTTAAAACATATTGCAACAAGGCAACTTGAGCATTTAGGTTTCTGGCCATGCTCCTCCAGAGCAGGACACATGATCTCTGGAGAAGGATGGTTCTTGAGTAGGGAAAGAGGCTATGTACCAAACAAAGTGAGACAGCATCTCCAGCCTCGACCCCAGAGGTTCTGGAGTGTCTTCCCTTGCGATGTAGCAACCAAAGCTGTGCCTTGACAGGGAGAGCAAAGTTGCTCCCAAGGAGAACCATGATACAAATGTGTCTGCTGTAGAAGAGTAATGGCTAACAAGTCCATAGGGGTGTGAACATCGTCAACTTTACAGTAAAAAACAACCCTCTAAGACATGCGTGCCAGTTTATCACATAGCAGCTATGGAAGAAATGTTTGCCATCCCCCCGTTGTATCCCCCACACCTTCTGGATGCCAGTGCTGGGCTGAGATCTGCTCCACACATGTCTTCTCTCATGTTGTTATGGGTTCCTCTGCATGAATAAAAACAGTGCCTTCAATGTAGTCAATGATTGCAATGCTTTTCTCTGTTCTGTGAGTGTGTATCTTAATAAATTCTCAGTCTTGAAGCAATAACAGAATATACACGTATATATCCTCTGGGTACACACAAGTTCTGTTTTTTCATCTCAAATATTAATGTCCCTGGAACTTGAGGTTTGCTACATTTTTATTTTATTACATCATTGTGTGTATGTGTGACGTGTATAAGTGGGAGGACAACATTGTGGGATCAGCTCTCTCTACCTTTACATGGTCTCCAGGGATTAAATTTAGGTCTTTGAGCTTTTGCAGCCAGCACTCTGACTTGCTGAGCCACCTCTGAGACCTTATGAATGACAAGGCCAGAGTTGAGACTGTCTTTCCCATAGGAAACCAGCAGCAGCACCAGCAATGCTTCCTTAAGACTCCGACTCGTGTCCATCCTGGGACACGCACTGAGCTTCCCTCCCATTTCATTTGTCTACTCTGTCTCTTGCCACATTGTCCCACCCAGCAGTCACAGCACCTCACCTGGCTTGTTCGTCTTCTCAGAGCATGGAAGCTGTTCTTAACCCATTGCTCTTCCATATAGATTTTGGAATTTGCTTGGCAGTTTTTTGCAAAGAGCTGTTAGTGTTTGATCAGCCCTGCATTGAATTGATCACAGGAGAGAGAGAGAGAAAGAGAGAGACAGAGACAAAGACAGAGACAGAAACAGACACAGAGACACAGAGGGAGACAGAGAAACAGACAGAGAGAACTTATAGATTGCATCTCCTGGTTTTGAATCCTGCCATTTCCCTCCCCTCCTTTATTCTTGTCTCTGTTTCATGTGTATGTGTGGGCATGTCACTACGATTGGCGCCCAACATGGTAACGAACTCCACGTAAAACCTGAGAGAGCTTAATTT
>LOJH01045928.1:0-10888 GCA_001685095.1 Ellobius talpinus
GTTCAGGTTAAGTATTCACTCCATCCTGGGGACTCTGACACAAGAAGCAGCATGAGAAAGCACTGTCCTGGCTCTGCTATAGCTAGTAGCTCTTTGCTGAGCAAAATTACATTCCAGATGTGTCTAGCATAACCCAAAGCTCTGAGCTGAGTTATGAGTGTGGACTCCCCACATAGCTATGCCATCATCTCTTCAATTATGAGGATCTCAGAGAAAGACAAATGTCATTGTAATTTTTTTAGTTATGTTTTCAGAAAAATACTAAATAAAACCATTGTGGCTAACTCCATGATGAACTATATTTTCATCATAGGAAGCAAAGCCCTGATTATTTAATTTGTTGCAAAATCTCTGGTGGCAGTAGTTTTTATGGTTTGGAATTATTTTATGAAATGGGAAAGAGCCCCATATCATATAACCTATTTTTCAAACCTTAAAATAATTAATCAATATAAAAATGAAGATTAAATATGTAGGTGCCATTATGTACTTATTTACAGATGCAATCCACAGAACTCCTGTCTGTCTCTGTCTCTGCCTCCCTCCCTCAGCCACCCCTCTCTCTCATAAAAATGCTTTAAAACATTTCCTTCTAACATCTGATTTACTTTGTACATTTTCCATAATACCATGGACACAAGTCTATAGTTGTCCATGGACAATGATGTTTTTTATTCAAATCAGTTCTGATCATGCCTTTGACCATCACTCAACATGTTGTCTAAGCTTCATTGTGTTTAAAATACAACTTGCTATACTTTCTTCTTCTCTTTGACTCTAAACCATAAGAATAACAATGAAAAACAACCAAACGTATATGTAGATACTGACAAGGTAGAATAAGCTGCTGACAACCTGATTACCAGGGACTCTATAATTTACCCTTTTCTTTCATGACATTATTTTTTCCTATGTTCCCTAACCTTTAAAGAATTTTGTCAATTACCCTGTCACACTCCTTGATCCCTTGATTACTTGTATATAAGAATCATTATAAAGTCACATATAATTGATATCAGGATCTTTCAGGTATTTGTCATGGGATGCTCTCTCTTGTCTCACAGCTGACTCATTTCTAAAAGTGTCAAATAACCTCGTTATTAATTTAATGGGACAATTAAAAAGAAAGTTACTCTTTAAAAGTACAAGGAAAGAATTCAGAAACCAGAGAAATGAATAGCAATTATTTCTTTTATTTTTTAGTTTTATTTTTAAGGGTTTTGAAAAAACAGTGTGCATTGTGCATGCAGATGGAACAGCTCCAATAAGGGTCGATATTATTCAATTACATCATTCCACGTGGCTTCTACCTTTATTGACTTCCCCAAGTCTATCTTTCTTCATGCCAGCTCTGCCATCATCTCATACCTACATTTTTCATACTGATCTTTTTAAATTACTTGTGAAAATGTCTATAACCACACTTCCAAAAGAGCCCTTAGTCTCCTACTTCTAATAGGCTTGTGTCTCTAAATCATACTACAGAAGTTCTAGACCTACCACTGTTTCCTCTCAGATTTCTCTTGCCAGTTCCAATACATCATCATACCACACTCACAACTGTCAATCCTGGGTCACCAGCTCTGACGATGTCATAAAATCAAAGATTCTATATACAGTCAGTGTGGGAGGATCTACAAACCTGAAACTACACACCCTTGGCTTCCTGCCCCAGTAATCTCATGTAGTGTGCTCTGCTCATCGTTACCTGAGTACCTTTGCTTTCAATATTGTCCTACCTAGGTTCTTGTCCAAGCCCAGCCTCGCTGGGTCCCACATCATGTGCAATTTCCTTCTTGAAGACTTTCCTCCTGCACATGGTGATGAATTTCACTTCTGAATTTGCATAATGCCTAATTTATATTATCATTCAGAATATTCTTAATATTCATTTTGTTTTCTACATTACTAGCATCAACAGGAGAAGAATGGTTTGTATATTTAATATTCTCTGACACGAATAGAACTGAATGGTTTGTATATTTAATATTCTCTGACACGAATAGAACTGTATACATCAATGGAAGTTTATTATTTTCTTGTTTCATTTTGAGTTTCTGTCACCAATCCTTTTACACAACGTTTTACTTTTTATTTGATGTTTAGTAATAGTTCAATATTAAACAGCCCATAGTTGAATGTAATCCTAAGAACTTTATACATAATTTAGTATGCATTGGAATTATTTGTCCATTTGTTATTACTATGTGAACATTTGAAAACTGCAGCTGTTAGAGACTGATGTATACAGCTAATGGTTTTGTAATGAAGTGATTCATTTTATAAAGTAAACTTAAAATAATGGAAGTAGAGGAAAGAAGCTCAAATAAAATTCAAGAGTAGTTTTATATTTCATTGTAAAATAAAAATGCTGATTTACCAAAATTGAATTTCCTTTGATGAAATACAGTCACATCCTTTTTTCATCATGACTAATGACACTTTTAAACCTTTCCGTATAATGTCTTTGTGCCTTTGCTACAATATTATGGTCACCGTCTCTTGTTTTATACCTCTCCAGTTGTCCCTAAGCAATGACATTTTCGGTTCAAATTAGATCTGAATATGCCTATGGCCATTGCTCTATATTTTGTCTATGCTTTGAAAATGCCTGGTAGAAATAATTATGCAAGGGGGGAAATGAGTAAATATTTTATTTCCTAATAAACACAAGCTGGGAGACTAAAACAACTTCAAATCATGCCAAAAGTATTTAAGAGATAAAATGTCAAGCACATTGTTTAATGATAAGTCCAGATGAGCATTGCATCACATGTACAAATAACTAAAAAGTGATCCCAATACTTTACTGCAAAGGATATAAGCACAGAAAGTACACTGATTATTCATTGACATGATTCAAGATCATCATGGAAGAGACCAGCTCACTGGAATTCTTGGGACGTTTTCACCACTGCCTCTAAGAAGCAGGATATACTTACTCCCCAGCTAGTTGTACCCCTCTGTGCCCTGCAGCTTGTTCCTCAGCACATGGCAGTTTACGATTGAAGCTGTTATGGAAAGATACTCAAGGAATATTGTTACATTGAAAATGGAATTGTTTTTTGTCTATGTCTCACAAATATGGATCTGCAATGTTTTGCTTAAATTTCTTTGAAAATTTTAATGTGGGTACAAAAAAGGCTGTTAAGAGGTTTAAATTAAGTATGCATGTAATCCTCTAACAGAAAAAGAATATAATTTCATCGTATTTGTTTATATTATGTTAGATCAAATTATTACTCCAATCCTTACCACTAGCTTCTAATTTTTGAATTTTTGTTTCTCTCTTGTGATTTAACACATTAGTGAATAAGATACAGATCTTTCTAAAGGGATTTAGAACATATAATTAATCTCTGAAAGCTGTGAAGGATTTTCAAAAATAATCTGGTTTTACAACCTCAAAAATTTGATTGCTGCAAGTAAAATACAAGTCAAACTGTGATCCAGGCTATTCAGGAGGTCTGACATCTGCCTCCTGCTGTACTGTCCTGTTTTATTAGATTCCCCAGGTTCATCAGACTCTGCTTGCCTTAAGGTCCCTCCCTCTGCTCCAACACTCACACACTTCTATAGCTTTATGTTTATTACTCTTTCCTACAAAGGCAGTGCATCCCACTGGAACCAAACTTAATGTTTTTGTTATAGATCCTTTGTAGCATCTATTTGTATCTGAAGTATCCACTCATTTTTGTTTTCCTTGCTAACTTCTGTGCCCTGCTGATAAAACATATTGGTTCTTTGAACGCAGGAATTTGCATGGCTTCTCCCGGAATTCTTCATACTCAGAAAAGTACCTACTTTACCTTCAGGACCTGAAACCTTCATTCATTAGATAAATACACTGATGAATAATTAGATGCACTTTAAGCAACATTTGGGCCGTGCCAGCTTTAAGTGGCAAAGAAAGAGCGAGTCCTTCTCAGGTAAGGGAATCATGTACAGAAATGTACTCAATCTTAACTCTTGACAAACAATCTTTAAATTTCAGACTATCAAAATAAGTCAAATCCAACAGGAAAAGGAGAGAATAATTTATCCAACAAGAGCTGCATCCCCAGGCTTTGCTTGCTGGTGTGCAGTTAATACTGTTTCCCCCATGTAAATGGCTTTAAATGAAGAAACTTCTGAGAAAACCATGCGCAGAATTTGTTATCCAACTAGAGGTCAAATCCTGTAAGGAATATATGCCAGCCACCTTCTCGGTAACAAAATGGTCAATCCAACTTCGATGGTCAATTAAATATGTTCATCTGGAGAATCAGGACACACAGCAAGGCACTCTCTAAAAGAAGATGATGTTAGAATCCTTTCATTCCCTAGAGAGTGCTGGAGTTTCGGTTTGCAGCAGGAGAGAATATATTTCTCTTTAAATATTTAAGCATGGTTTCTGCTTAATTTCCTTCCTCCAAGATGCTTGTCATGCCTTTCAAATATTTGTCTACAGAACATTCTACAATGCCTAAGCAGTGTGGGCGCAGGTGGAGTGCTACTGAACACAGTAACCACGGCAACACCTAATTCTCATTTAATTTGCCATTTCCTTAGAAAAAGCAAAAACACAAGAAGGATAGAGCACTGTAGGCAGAGAAACAGGAAGGGAAGTAGGAGTGGGAAGGTAAGTGGGGACCAGGCACAGACAGCTACCCACAGGCTTTCTAGTTCACTTCCTTTAACTAAAAATGCCAAGGCTGGGGGAGACACAGAAACTATTTTTGAGAAAAAAAATTTATGGTGCTGTATATCAGAAAAAAATTCAACCTGGCTATTTTTAATGGACTCTCTTTATGCAGAGTACCAAGTTTAAACACAAACCCAGTCAACCTGAAGGCTTCAGTGACGATGATTCAAGGTCAGAGGAAAACTCCTTGGCTATCCAAGTCCCCTGGGTCTGGGCATTCCTCCCCAGAGTTGAAGCTTCTCTCCTATGAGATCCAAACCACAGGAATGGCCCTGGAGCAAGAGCTATAAGTGTTTCCTGGACCAGATTTAGTCTCTGGGCTTCAGCAGAGAAGCTGGCACACAGCTACTTGGAAGGGCCCTAAATTCCGAGTCCCTCCCACTTTTATTATCCACGTGAAAGCCAACTGAGTCACAAGATTGGGCAGGTACAGCTGCCACTTTCCTCTACCCTTAGCTCAGAAAACAGAAATATAAGGCAGCCTAGGAACACAGAGCCAGGATGAGATATGCCTTCAATGGCACCCTTAAGAAGGGGCTGTGTATGAGCCCAAACTACAGAATCCCAAACCTGCTTCCCAGACAACTACCTTAGGAACGTCCCTCATTGGCTGCCTGCCTCAGCTGGCTTACCGATACATCTTGTCTCCACTGAATACCTTTATATTAACATATAATCTGTAAAATTTTAACACTCGAAGCTCCTTTAGTAGCAGAACATGGGGCAGAGAAAAAACACTTTAATAATATACAAGTTTTATTTGTCAATTCAAATACCTTATTTTTTAACAGGATCTCATGTAACCCAGGCTGGTCTCAACTAGCTGTGTTGCAAAAGTTGACCTGAACCTCTGATCTCCTGCTTTCACTCAGAGCCCTGGGATTACAGACATGCACCACCCCACCAACTTTATGTTATGCTGGCAATCTACTGCAGGGCTTCATGCATGGTAGGCAAACACTTTACCAACTGGACTACATCTCTAGCCTAGATTCAACAATCTAGACTATTAAATGTAATGACATGATATATTTCCAGGCACATAAGCACACACTCCTTTAGAGCCAGTAAGATCTCAGGGTTACAAAGCACTGTGCTGTTATTTAACATACAGACACATTAGGAAGAAAAAGGCGAAGATTGTATTTCAAAATGAAGTAACTCATTTTCAGTGATACTTTCTTTTACAATAAAGAACTTTAGAGCCCCTAAGCCCCCATGATACTCTCTGTAAAATCCACACGACTCTCTAAATCAGAAAGCACAGCGATGTACAAAGCTGTCACTGCTTTCAATTTGGGTACCAACCACAGTCATTCAGTGTTTTCCCACTCAAAGGGAAAAATGAATTAGTGATACACAAACAACAACAAACTCCCAAGCGTCACCAAAGGCCACTCTGTCCTCTGCTGCAACACTCATCACACACTTTAGGAACAAAGCCATTTAGTCTGTTGCATTGCATTCCCCAGGGAATAATGATGGGGTGATCCTGTATTGTATTCAGTAATGTTTTTACTGTTTTAAAGAATAAATTGCAATGATTAAATTACAGATAAAAGGCTGTAGATAAGGAGCCAACCGTATTTTGGACTTCATGTGTTTTATTTTCATAAAGTATTTACAATTTT
Organism: Ellobius talpinus; assembly: GCA_001685095.1. NCBI lineage: Eukaryota > Metazoa > Chordata > Mammalia > Rodentia > Cricetidae > Ellobius > Ellobius talpinus. The sequence goes on from LOJH01045928.1 coordinate 6,316, forward strand.
TCATATAAATTGAGATGAATACTACATTTCCAATACGGAACTTTGTAGAATGTTTTTAAGTTAAATAAAAATCCAGTGGACTGAATAAAAATTGATCTCAACTATAAAAAACTGTTGTGTGCACACATGATTGCATGTGGGGATATGTACATGTGTGTGCACACATGTACGTAACTGTCTTATAGGATAATCACACATTCACATACCACCAACTTCATTTTATTCCTCTGTGAAACACAAGATGACAGAGTAAATGGGCTAAGAAGTTGTTATAGGTACTATAATAAAAAAGCTGTGAGTTGAAGATTGAAATGTTTGTTCAAACAATAAGAAGTGCATGTTGTAAATGAAAGGATTAGATCTGTTTCTTGCTATACCACAGGGCAGTTTTTCCTGATTGAATCCTAAAAACATTTTCTGCCTATTTTACACAGTGAGTTGTAAGGATATAGGGTCTCCAATCCACCAGAATATGTAGGTGGAGTAATATGAAATAGGCTTCATACTAATATTTTCATCCTGCCAGAGAGAATACATGGAAAACAACTAAATTGCAAATTTTAGAGATAAGATACACAAATACAGCAGTAAAACACCAAAGCTAGTGTCTTAGTTAAGTTTTTTTTTAACACTGTGAAGAGACACCATGACCACAGCAACTCCTATTAATGGAAACATTTCACTGAAGGGGCTTGGTTACAGTTTCAGAGGTTCAGTCCATTATCATCATGGCGGGGAGCATGGCAGCATGCAGGCAGATGTGGTGTTGTAGCTGAGATCCCTATATGTTGACTCAGAGACAGCAGGACACCAACTGACTGTCACATTGAGTATAAAGAGACCCTAAAGCCCACCCCTCAGTGACAGAGTTCCTCCAACAAGACTATACCTTCTAATAGTGCCACTCCCTATGGAGGCCATTTTCTTTCAAACCACCACAGCTGGGCAATATTTAGTTGTCGTTTTGCTCCTGGAAATGATGCTGTGGCGCTTTCCAGTCCAGAGTGTCAGATCCTTTCTCCTACCAGCTCACATCATCACGGTGCTACAGCATTTCCAGTCTATCACAGTGGGTCAGTTTGCAGTAGGAAAATGAATGGTTACAGTTGTTGAGGCAGTTCCATAACCATCTTCAATAACATATGCTTACTTATAAGTCTTCTTTAAACTTAAAGATCTATATAGTTAAGGGATGAAATTGTTGATATTCAAGCACTCACTGTGTTTTGCAGTCATTTTCAGGTAGATTCTAGATTAGCTACTGATAATGTTACATAGAGAATTGGAATTTGGAATATTTACTTAATCTTAAACTTAGTTCAATATTTATTGATCGATCCACTGTTTTTGGTGTGTATCTGTGGAGTCATCTAACCCGTCTAACATGAAAACAATGGACTGTTAGTAGTCGCTATTCAATTTAACTTAAAACAACAGGAAGAACAACCAAACTGTTTTATTTGGTGTTAGGTAATTCAAATAACTTTTTTTTAAAAATCATTTAATTAGCCAAAATTCTCACTTTGAAGTGGTTAATCATGGAAATGTACCATTGTTGCCTGGAAAATGTTTAAATAATTTAAAGAAAAGTGACAAGAAAATAATTGTCATGAGTAATTCTCCATGAAATAGAGCCTGGGGGCTAGGAGGATACTCAGTTACTAAACTGTTTGCTAAGCATGAGGACCTGATTTTGGAGTGCAGAGACCTGGGGGTAAGGAATGGAGAGAGGTGGATCCCTGGAGTTCACTAGGAGCCAACCAGTGAGCTCATGGCTCAAGGAGCAAGCCTCCTCCCGACCCCCCAACATGGGAGAGAGCAGCTGAGGAAGAGAGCTAGTGTCATCTAGATACTGTGAAATAGTCCTTTTTTTGCACTATGAACATGCATTACTCTCATTTGCTAATAAAAAGCTGACTGGCCAATAGCTGGGCAGGAAGAGACTGGGGGGCAAAAGCCAGATTGGGTGAATTCTGGGAAGAGAAAGGGCGGAGTCAGAGAGTTGTCAGTAAATGCAGAGAAGCAAGATGAGAATGTTGTACTGGGAAAAGGTACCAAGTCATGTGGCTAAACATAGATAATAATTTAAATGTAAGAGTTAGTTAGTAACAAGCCTGAGCTATCCACCAAACATTTATAATTAATATAAGCCTCTATGTGGTAATTTGGAAGGCAGCTGCCAAGTATTTGGGAATAGGCGGTTGGGGCAGAAAATGTCCATTTACATCCTCTGGCCTCATCATGCACTGGACTAGTATAGATATAAATCAATGGGGAGATACAAAGCAGCAACTTCCTGATTTGGGATGTCTTATTGAGGAAGGATGCTTCATGATGGAAGAACTGCAGACAAGGAAAAGACTGCCTGGGAGATAGAAAAGGGAAAGTCAAAGATAGGACCAAAATAGGGGCAAGTGTTAGGGAAGAGAAGTTAGATTAATGCTGTATGCGAAATAGAAATAGAAGCATAATGGAGAATAACTATATACAAAACAGCAGCCTGTATTTTCACATCACTAAGGATCAGTGATGTTTTCATTGTCTATTTATTACAAATTAAAAGTACTGAGCAAAAGGGAGGGAGGAAAGAAAAAAAGATAAAAAGTCCAGCTATGCATTTGTAAACTCATATGTAAATATGTAAACTCATGAGTTTACAAATGACCACGATACAATTAAAGAAATGTTCAACATCCTTAGCCATCAGGAAAATACAAATCAGAATCACTCTGAGATTCCATCTTACACCAGTCAGAATAGTTAAGATCAATAACGCAAGTGACAGTTCATTCTGGTGAGAATCTGGAATAAGGGGAACACTCCTCTATTGATGGTGGGAGTGCAAAATTGTACAGTCACTATGGAAATCAATATGATGGTTCCTCAGGAAGTTGGGAATTGATATACTTCAAGATACAGCTATACCTCTCTTAAGCATATATTCAAAGGACACTCCATTCTACCACAAGACACTTGTTCAACTACGCTTGTTGCGGCTTTATTTATAGTAGTCAGAAACTGGAAGCAACCTAGCTGTCCCTTAACAGAAGAGTGCAAATGTGGTTCATTTACACAATGGAGAATTACTTGTATTTTTTTAAATGGCATCATGAAATTTGCAGTCAAATGGGTGCACTAGATAAAAAAAAACATTCTGAGGTAACCCAGACCCAGAAAGAAAATATAGTATTCATTCACTTATAAGTAGATATTAGCTATTAACTAAATGATAATCCAAACTACAAATCCATAGACTCGGGATTTAGGTAAAGACAGCAGATCCATTGCTGAGGATGACACCCACACAATGCATCAAATATGGAGAAGTGAAGCTGGTGCCTACATGAAGCCTAAATTCTAGTCTCTTAGGTGTGGGAAGGTACTCTGCAGACTACCAAAAGATAATCATGGACATCAATCCAGTCATAAAGCTTCTGACCTACAATCTGTCCTGCCTGCGAAGAATGTGTGAGAGTAGCTAACCAATGTCTGATTTCATTTAAGAATTACCCCATGAGAGGGAATCCAGTCCTGAAGCTGCTTGGGTAACCAAGAATCAGACACTAGACGGCTTAGAGACCTAGGGTAAAACCAAACACTACTAGTCTTAAAAATATACTTTAAAAGTATCAATAAAATGACTCCTAATGATATATACTGCTATACTCATAAATCAGTGCTATATCCAGTCATGATCAGAGAGGCTTCTTGCAGTAGTCAATGGGAACAGATGCAGAAACCCACAGCCAGATATTATTCAGAGATGGGAGTTCTCCATCAAATTCCTCGGCTCAGAGCTCAGGGAATTCATGAAAGAGGAGGAAACAGAAAGACTAAAAGAGCCATTGGGAACAGAGAACACCAGGATTACAAGACCCTCTGAATCAACTAAACAAGGTGCATATAAGCTTACAGGGACAGAAGCAGCAAGCACAGGGCCTACATGGATCTGCACCAGGTCCTCTGTGTATATATTAGAGCTATTATGTTAGTATTTTCATGGGACTCCCTCTCATGAGAATGAGTGAGTTTCTTACTCTTGTGCCTGCTCTTGGAACTCTTCTCCTCCTGTTGGATTGCTATATTCAACTTTGAAATGAAATTTTTGCTCCATCTTATTTTATTTTGTCATATTTGGTTGTCATCTCTTAGAAACCTGTCATTCCCTAATGAGAGACAGAAAGGGTGTGGATCCGGTGGAGAAGGGAGGTTGGGAGGAACTAGGAGGAGTAGAGGAAAGGGAAACTATAATTGGGATATAGTGTATGAGAAAAGAATCTATTTTCAATACAAGAAAAATGAAAAATAAAAATAAATGAGTTTAGTTAGGTATCATTGTACATTGCCTGTCGTACAGAACAAGAAGAATCTGAGGAAGGAGGGTAGAACTCAAAAAGTAAATCTGAGCTTGCTTTAGGAATTCCAGGCCTATTTATGCTATATGGAGTTTCATAGTCTCAAAGTGAGAGGGAAAAAAGAATAAATAAAATAGTTGCCCTTAAAATCTCATTAGCATGTCAAAAATCAGATAGACTATAGATAGATAGATAGATAGATAGATAGATAGATAGAT
>LOJH01045929.1:677-13501 GCA_001685095.1 Ellobius talpinus
GAGAGAGAGAGAGAGAGAGAGAGAGAGAGAGAGAGAGAGAGAGAGAGAGTCAGCACAGCTCTACAGCAGCTCACACTCACACAGTCAGCACCAGATCCCCTAGAGTTTCTAGAAAGGAGGGCTTTCCTATCGGCCTGGTGAGCTAAGCTCTTGTGTTTGCTCCTTAGCATGTAGCATCTGTGACAGCAGACACTAGCACAGCATAAATGTACTTGCTTCCTTGTAGAACGTGCAATGATTTCAATGTGCTGGACTCTTCATTTGTAAGCCACCCCAAGACTGTCAAGGAGTGTGATGTGAATCAGTAAGCCTCAACCAGGGGAAAGTTTGATTGAAGAGGGAGTAAGACTAGGTGAGCTTATTGCTTCTGTCCAGATTTGTATTCCTAAGTACACAGGAGGCCTAGAGTGAGAACATTTTCAGGATGCTGCTCAGAGATTAGGATGCAGTTTATGATCCCAACTCATCACTTTCTATGCGAGATGACAGAAGGACTTGAGTCTATCTAGGGTGAAAACATAAAATATTTTGTAACTTTAAAGCAAGGCAAAATAACAAGAGAGAACAAACAAGTCTGTGTGTTTTTAGTAGATTTTTGGTGGCTGTCTTCTATCCCAAAGACCAGACTTTGACTTCAATTCAAAGGGTATAAACTCTCAGAACCTGAAATACTGACTCCTCTTGGGGAAAGATACCACAAAAACATCTATAAAACATGATCTGGTTCTTATTTGAAATTCAGTATCAAAACAACACGATAAAAATGCACTATGTACTGAACTGTGGGAATGGGAAAGCACCTTATGACAGATACAAATATATAATCAAAATTATACACAGATTAATATTCAGTGACACAGCAGCCAAAGTATGTTCTTAATATTAACCCACCAACTCTTCAAAGCAGCATTATAAAATATGTGCCGTTCTTACCTCATTTATGGGGGGAAAAGTTAGAGCAGAGAGAAGCACTCACACAGGTTACACAGCCAAGAAAAAGCAAGAGAAGGTGTTGAAATGGGAGCTTTATTTCTTTATATTACTTTATATTTCTTATCTTATTACTTTATATTTCCAGAAAATAAAAGTCATGATTTAAAAAGAGACTAGAAAATATGAAAATTAGGAGACATCCATTTTCTTCATTAGATTCATGACATTATAACTAGATAAAAAAAAAACCCTGATGCTTATAAAATACTTCCAACACTTACATGTAATTTTCATAAAAGGAATTAATTATAGGTGGTATATAGGCTGCACAGAAATATTCAAGAGCAAATTTGTTTTGCCAGGAAGGAAGACATGCCTTCCCACTTTTACTTGATCTCTGGGAAATACATCAACTTCACAGAATCCCCCAGTGGTATCTCAGTCACATCAGGAGACCCAAACACATCAATCTCATGCATAATGATGCTCTGAACTCCTCGAAAGTCCAGGGAGCCTTAAGCAATCAAAAGGAAATGTCTACAGGAGTAAGTACAAAAAGCAAATGTTCCACCCTGGGACACCAGCTGGCTTTCTTGAAGCTGTCCAGGATTCTATTGCTTTTCTGTCTTCCACACAAGCAAGGCTGGGTTCACTAGATTGTTATCTGACAAATCTTTGATGTAGCTGTGGAATTAAGTTCTGTGGTTCTGAAAAGTAACCACCCTGTTCTGGGGAAAGGAGGCGTGGGAGAATGAATAAATTGCCAAGATGTCCAGCTCCTTAGTGTCAATCAAACAGTCCCTGCACAGAAGCTCCTGAGTCTGAGAGAGGAAGGGACCCGGAATTGGACAGTTCTGGGGAGGAGAAGGTGGTTGAGAAGCAGAGAACACTGTGAGGGCAGCAGAGGGCCAGCTGGCCGTAGCCAGCAAGAAGCTCCTTGTGGCAATGGATGTGCTTCAAAGTAAACTGACTTCTCATTCTCACTCTCTTCCCTGGGAGAATTCACTTCTAAGAATAGGATTTCCTGATTTAAGATAATCTTTTTGAGTAATTATGTTGCCAAGAGATGGAGCAAATACCTGGTCCCCTACTCTGTCATCAATGCCATTACTAGTGTTATTGTTAATTCTATAAAAAATACTATGGTGGTTTCTGCGTTAAAAATATCTTGACAGTTGGGGCTGGAGAGATGACTCAGAGGTTAAGAGCACCGGCTGCTCTTCCAGAGGTCCTGAGTTCAATTCCCAGCAACCACATGGTGGCTCACAACCATCTATAATGAGATCGGATGCTCTCTTCTGGCCTGCAGGAATATATGCAGATGGAACACTGTATACATAATAAACAAATAAATAAATAAACTCTTTAAAAAGTATATTGACAGCATTACTGAAGCCTATTTAAGCAAAGCAGTGTTAGGTGATGTGGGGAGCTTTGTTGTGGGACCTAAAAGAACGAAATGTTCATGCTTCTAAGAGGAGGATTGCATCCCTATAGGGTCAGCCTCTGCATACAGATCCCACTGGTAAACCAAATCATAGCCAAGAAAGAAAACCAACAGAGAGCTATTCAACATTAGATTGACAGCAACTGGAAAGATGCCAATATCATTCAAACAGAAAGAAAGGCTTCCCAAGAAAGGAAGAAATCAAATCTATGCTTTCTCTCAGCTCAAAGAAAATAAAGCCTCTTTAAAGCTAATTTTGTTTGCATAATTACAAAACATCTGTTTTCCTCTGTATTCTAACTCAGCAGTTATGACCCAAAATGCCTTCAAACAGGAAAGGGTGTGTGGACAAATGTGTGTCTGTGTGCACAAGGCCAGGGTTGGGTGTTCATCCACCTCATTCAAGCCTATTAAGAAATGCTTAGATTAGTGCACTGTGTCCTGCAGTCTGTTAAGAAGGCCAGGGTCTACAGCAAGGCTAAATATAACCCAGTGAGGAAGAAAGCAAGGGAAGCTCTGGAAAATTCTGGGGAGCTTTCATGCGGTTTTGAAGATAAGCACTTTTTTATTATAAAACTTTCATTTTCATTATAAAATGTTTAATTGAAAAAAGAGGTATCAAGGCCAACTATAACTTCTTGTACAAACAGTTTTAAAGGGAAATCTATAATAATTCCTTCTTTTTTGAAAAAGTCATAAAAATGATGCTATCCATGTTCCTCTGTTCTCTCTTTTCTCTAAGGAACTTAAGCCATTTTCACAGGTTTCAATGTAGCTGGCAATTTTATGCTGCTTTCTGAGACTGGAGGTCAGTGTAACCTGTCTAACACAAGCAGGTGACCGGGATACTTTTTACTAAAATCCTCAGTGATTCACAGTAGTCTTTGGGTGGAAAACCAACCCCCATGTCGTGCAATCACAGTTTTTCATTTCTCTCTGCTGATGTCCTCAGATCCCTCTTTCATTGTCTTATTTCCACTTCTGTGGTCCTTCACATGACCCGTGGTGTAAGTGCCTGCCTTTCAACAATGTCCCCTTCCACAATGCCTGCAGACTCTTTCCCACCCTTGAAGTCTTACTCCTTCTAACCACTTGATTGCCTTGTCTGGCATTTTGTTCTTCCTACCAGGGCAAAAGTAATTGCTGTGTTTGTTCATTTTGTGGCTCAACGTAACTGGGCATTGGTGTTAAGATGTTTGGTCCAACATTATTTTGCACATCTCTGTGAGGATTTGGGGGGTGAGATTAAGGTTTAGGTTGTTGGACTTTGAGAAAAGCTGATTTCTCTCTGTAAATGTACTGATATTCTCCTCACTGTGATAAAATACCAGAAAGATAAAACTTGAGAAAAATAATTTCAGCTAATGGTTTGAGGGTACCAACTATTATCATAGTAGGGGAAGCAATTGTGGAGTTCATGGAAAATCATGGCTGTGGCAATGGGAATGTTCTCTAAAGAAGAAAAAAACTGGTTAAGAAATATCTTTGAAAATGTTCCTTGTCCCTGGCAATGGGAGAATGCAAATTAAAACAACTTTGAGATTTCATCTTACCCATTCCAAAGATCAAATATCAACAAATGAACTAATAACAAATTCTAGAAATGATGTAGGGAAAGGGAACCGTCATTCACTGTTGGTAAAATTACAAACTGGTGTAATCTTTATGGAAATCAGTGTGGAGAATTCTCAAAAACAATAAAAATGACTATACCATAAAATCCAGCTATACCACTCCTTGGCAAATCCCAAAGGACTTGCCATCTTGCCAATGCCTTTATTGGCCTATGACAGAACATCTGGAGTATTTGTTGTGTTGGTTAGCACTTCTGGCTTTCATCTGGATGTTTCACGAGGCTCAGGTCACTTATTAACAACTCTCTAGTGCCATCCTGATTCAGTGTCCACCCAACATAAGACCTTGAAACATAAACAGCTAAGGTCCCATATAGATATAGAAATCAATCACCCCAGAATCAATCAACCAACCAACCCAGAAATCAAGAAAACTTTAATTTTGTAATAGACAAATTCATAAGATTACTATTACTATATACTATTACTTTTACTATATACTATTACTATAAGATTTCTTATTCCTTAATTTCATCACTTCTTCATATTACCCCACAACTATATATATATATTTTTGACAGTAATATCCTTGGTGGGTTCCTATGACTCCCAACACACAGTCATTTTTTAAAAAATACAGTTTTTGTTTATTATTTAAGAATGTCATACAGAATATTTTGCTTATATTATCTCCTCCCCCAACTCCTCTCAGACCCTCACCAACATCCCTCTCCATCCAACTTCATATACTCTGTCTTAGAAAAACAATAAAATAAAACCATGGAGTACAGTTTGCCAACTCAGACATATTTGTGTGTAGTGTTTGGTCACAACTGATAAATCTACAATGCATCTCCTACCCCTATGGCTCAGGGAACTTTGCGAAAGTAGGGCAGAAAGATTGTAAGAGCTGGAGGAAAAAGAACTCTGCTGTGAGACTGTGTCTCCTAGAAATGACAGGGAAGTTACATCCATGATATCTCTACCTAAATAAGACCTAAATGATGGTGACAGCAATGAGCATGCTTGTATTGAATGGGAAGTTACACAGGTCCTCATCATTAGGCAAAGAACTTCTGGCAACTAATGATTGCTGGAAAGGAAAGAATCTTCCCCAGGGAGGTGCCCCCTAATCATTTACCCAATACAAGGTGGTCAGATCTGAAATCATGTACATACAAGCAACACTAAATGGGCTCAACAAATTTTGTTTATATATATTTTTTATTATCTATTTTTATTTTATGCCCTGGCAATGCTGGAGCATGCATGGGAAGCCCATATATGGCAGTTCCATTGAACTTACCCATGTTGGGTTTCATTGTCTAAGTTGATGAGGACAACTGACTAGGTCTCTTCTCAAGAGGGCACCAGGTTTCATTAGAGATGGCTGTGAGCCACCATGTGGTTGCTGGGAATTGAACTCAGGACCTTTGGAAGAGCAGGCAGTACTCTTAACTGCTAAGCCATCTCTCCAGCCCTTAAATATTTTTTGCACTAATGTATATATTCAGTGAAGAAAAAGAGGTCATCACTTTGAGAGGGATCACAGCAGGATAAGGGGGATTGAAGGGAGGGAATGAAGGGGTAAATGACATAATTATATTTTAAATTTTAAAAACTACAAAATGAATAAATTGGCTAAGGACTTTTTGCTTTATATTAAATTTAAATGTAGAATGAAAATACTGATTGGGACCAAAGTGAGACTTTAAAATGTACAAACCTCTTAAGCTTTAAACTTTAGTAAATTGTGTACACTTTTACATTTGCTCAGTGGCATCTCAAACATCTGAAAAGTCATACTGTGTCACTTTTCCAGACTTGAAATAGCTGGGATTCTATTTACTGGAAGAACAAATGAAACATCTCTTAGTCTAAAGCTTTGAGACTGTAGAAAGTTGTTAAACTACTTTTCATTAGATACATCTGAGCTCTGTTTTCCAATTCCAAAGCATAGGCTCTTACAGCTCATCTCTGAAAGACTCCAACACTTACTGTAAGTGATAATCTCTGCATGATTTCCTACACTTGCTGTGTCTTAGACTTCCAAGTTGTTACTGAGAATATTAGCATGGTGAGAATTTATGCTATAATCAAAGAAATCTCCATGGTCACATTATAGTGATGGACCCACAGCTAAGAGAACAATCCTCATATTAGTTATGCATTTAACTATTTGCCTTTCTTTTGAATGTGTTTTCGTCTTTCCCCTCCTACAATGCTGGTGTCTTATGAACCCTCACTAAACAGGATATATTTCTAATCAGTTGGCAATCGTCTTGGCTACATATCAAGGGACTTTCCAAGATGAGTTAGCTTACTGATCCAAAGGTGCTAGATTAAATAATTTGTTATAGATCGGTGTGTTTCTATTGTGATACACAATTAAATACAAACTACAAATGAGGTGTTAAATCAGATCCCATGGTCCATTATTTCTTTCAAAGTCAGGTTCCACACAGTGTATATCCACTAAAGACTGATTAAATACATTCTTGTCAGAAAGACAGCTAAAGGATTTATGCTAACATATCACATGGACCAGTAGCTTGGAAACAGTCCCTGAAATAAAAACTTAGCTTGCTGACATCTGGACAAATTTTTTCCTCCATTTGCCTTTTGTTTTCAACTATTCTAATATTTGTAGCTCACTGTGGCCCCATGGGCACCACAATCCTTTAAATATGTTCTTAAGATTTTCACATGGGCCTGGAAAGAATGGAAAGATGCCTGTCCATTCATGGAGAGAGAAGCATTGCTGTAGACCAAGAGTCCTTGTCTGTCTGGGAAGCAGCCTGGGTGGAAGGCAGGAGGCTGACCTGTGAAGGAACTATTTCCTTACTTCCTATTTCCTAACAGTTCAAATAGGTTTGTAGAAGCAGCAAACTCCAGTTAAAGGATAGGGAGCAGGAGCTGTTGATTGGAAAGCTTAAATGACTAAACTAAGCCCCTGTCCCCAGCTCATGAGCATCTGAAAGGGTTGCTCATAGCAGTGGGAGAAGAGGTGGGTTGCAAGGTAGGCTCAGTCCAACCAGCACAGTCCACCTTGCTAAATGCACTGGAAGATGAAGACCCTCTTTCATACTGTTTTTGGAATTAACAGGCAAACCTTTGGAGAAACTGAACTGATTACTGACAAGGTTTGTATAATCCCAGGTAGCTGTGGCAAGAGTAAAAATATGAGGGAAACTTATAATAAAGCAGATCTAGAACAAGCCACAGAGAGGCAAAATGCAGGAGGCCACACTAGGTGCTTGCTGCCTGGGGAGACTCTTTGTCTTTATGTAGACAACTAGAGTCAAGTAAAGGGAAGGCTAAGAGGGTGATTGTGGATAAGGATGTCTTTTTGTGAGAATAATGAAAGGGGAGATGGCTTTCACATTATTTAGCTGACTCTAATCAAACTAAAGAAAAAAATGGACAACCTCAAAAGATAAAAATTTATTTACAGCAAATTAAAGAGCAAAAAAGACATAAAGGCTTGAATTGAAAATGCAAGATTTCTGTTTTGGTTTAAATTTCAATCGACAGCTGGTAGGTAGGTCTTATCTAATGTATCTGACTTGGAAATCCTAAATTTGACACAAATGTCACTTTCCTTATGAAGTCAGGTACACTTTCTAGAAGGAGTCTTTCTTGAGTTTGATCAGCCTTGCTTCCTTCCTGTCAGGAGCTGGAAGAGAATCTGTGGTTTCCAAGAGTCCACACTGTATATTATCCTTTGGCTCTAGTCACTAACTACTTTCCATGTTAAAAGTGCATTACTTTTTTTCTGAAATAATTTTTACAGACACATCGGGAATCCAGTGTGCAAGACTGACAGGCATGGGAGCTGGCCTACCATAGACCATTTCTATCTTTCTCAAGAGGCCATCACTGATGCTTACCCATTACGCCTCAGCTAAATGTCCTGCTTGTCCTAGAAGGAAATGATTCAGGGCTCCAGGTTAATGGGCAAAGAAGATGTAACATTTCAAAGGGAGAAGACAACAGATGTCCCATCCAAATGCCTCTGACCCTGTGATGTTCTGAATTCCTGTCTTTGAGGAGGCCAATGATAAGTCTGGGATTCATTTAATCACCATTTATTAAAAAGTGTTTGTGCTGCATGATACATAGCTTACACCCTAATATGTTTCTACTGCCGCACAAATTTCCCTCCAAACCTTCCAGTGTGAGTTAACTATTTGAGTTACTTCAAGTCTTGTAAACATAGGATCTTAAAATCTTTTGGAATTGTAACTAAAAGGACTTGTAATGCTAGTTATTACAAATAATTTATACATCCACCCAAGCTTGTGAATTCTATTATATTATAATAGAATTTTCTATTATATGTATTTGATACATAATATTCTATTATATTATATTTCTGAATGGTACTTGACTTAGATAGAGAAATAAAATACAGTACCCACATCTGTGGGTTGAATGAATTACAAACTTTGGACATCAACAAATATTTATAGGCACCTCCACTGGAGTAAAAAGATACAGAAGGATTTTTTCATGACCCAATCATCCCCTAAGAGGAGGAAAGATAGTTTTTGACTGAGAACCATGCTGTCTCAACCGAGATCCTACACTGGAGAGGGTGAATCATGGTCATTATCAGAGCACATTCTGAACAGGATTAGTTTGAGAAGAAGGCAGCCTGAGGTAGGCTAGGATGGGGGCTGGGGCTTTGCTTTAAATAGCTTTTCTCATACCTGCTTCTGATCCTTATGGCGCTCTTTGCTGACTGTCTCTTAGGTTGTTAGAAATGCTACTCTATGACAGAGGAAGCTCAAATGGCTGAAAGACACTTAAGGAATTGCTTAATATCCTTAGTCTTCAGGGAACTGCAAATCAAAACAACTCTGAGATACCATCTTACTCCTGTCAGAATGGCCAAGATCAAAAACTCTGATGACAGCTCATACGAGGGAAAATGTGGAGAAAGGGGAATATTACTCCATTACTTCTAGGAGTGCAAACTTGTACAGCCAATTTGGAAATCAGTATGGCAGTTTCTCAGAAAATTAGGAATCAATCTACCTCAAGAAACAGCAATACCTCTTTTGGGCATATACCAAAAAGAGCCACAATAACACCAAAAGGACATTTGCAGCACCCTCCATGGCCTCTGCGTCAGCTCCTGCCTCCAGGATTCTTCCCTGCTTGAGTTCCTTTTCTGACTTCATTCAGTGATGAACAGCAGTGCTGAAATGTAAGTCAAATCAACCCTTTTCTCCTCAACTTGGTCATGGTGTTTCGTCACAGCAGTTAAAGCCCTCACTGAGACACACTCAGTCTTCTAACGCTCCACTGACCCCTGGGTACCTGTTGCTGTCTCTCCACCATATCACTCTAGGCACCTCCTCTTTTCTTCATCACCTATAATGTTTGATGCTCCTCTAGGTTTGGCCCCAGATTCTCTCCTCCTGCTTGATAGGCTTTCTCTCTAGAGGACCCTGATGATTCCTGTGGTTTAAATACCATCTATGCTTTATGTGGATTGCTTCTTTATAGGAGTCACATTTAAGTTAATTCATTCCTTTTCGCTTTTTTTTTCTTCTGAGAATTCGTGCTTCTGTACTGTAATTTATGACAACATCAGCATGCTGGTACTTTATTTGTACACAAACTTTACCTCCATCAAGAGCTCATTCATCATTAGGAACTTACTCATGAGTACAAAAATCATAAATGAAAGAATGACGCTTTGCAGCCATGTCTATGTAAGTGCAAAGCTACTTCCCAATCCTTTTATGATACAGGACTGGTACATATATGAACTCACAAAGACCATGGCAGCAACTCACAAGACCTGCCTAGGCTTAAACCAGACAGCATACCAGCACTAAGAAGGAGAAAAGGGCACAAAATTCCACCTCTAACCAAGAAACTGTTTGCAATTGAGAGCTCCTGGGAATGAGAAATATTTTTTCCAATGAAAAGTCACTGGATCAATCACATTCCATGGCAGGCCCCATGCCTGAGAGTAGTTGATCAACACACAATGAACTCCATTTGTGTGTGTGTGTTTGTTTTGATTTTTTTGTCTTATCATTTTGCTTGTTTTGATTTTTGTTTTTAGATTTTTTTCCTTTTGGATGCAGAAAAAGGACATGTAGTTGGGTGGGTGGAAGGAAAAGAATCAAATATGTCACATTAAAAATATTTTTATACAAAACAATGGCAAACATGTTTTCCCTGTGGACTGGCTGACCACCATATGTAATGGATAACGAGGCTGTGGCAGCCGTCCACTCTGAGAACTATGAGATGCTTCCCTGATGGTATTTGAATATTCTTTGATGCTTTCCTCAACATGCATTCAAACAAAACATTCACAGCCACCAAAAACATATGAGAGGCAGATTCTTCTAAATTGGGCTCTGGCTCTTATCAGCTCAGCTCTGCAAATCTGAGCAACACTCTTCCCCAAGTGCCAGTGCATTTCTAGGATACCGAGACCTTCACAGCTAGACCTTCTGTGATGTGTGCTAAGTACATGTTTCTCTAAAGCTCCTCTTCAGCTGTCTCACTGCTCAAATCTGAAAAGCTGAGATAAAGTAGAAAGGGTAATTTTTATTTGAAAAGTTAGATTGATTAAACAGTGGTGACTCAGGCCTTGGGTACTTTAAGACTTAACATCATAGTATGTAGCAGGTAATGTCTTTGTGGCAGAATTCATCACTAATTTCCACTGAACTGAATCCCAAAGTTCAGAGTTTTGTTTTTCCTAGTAAGTCTTAGGATGAACCCTTTCTGGGCTATTCTTTGGTCTGATCTATAGTCTGTTGAGGCAGTTATACAATACCCTAAACTTCCTTTTGAAAGATATTTACTTATCCAAGGAGAGACTTAATGGAGAGGAATTATTTCTTGATAATGAGAACTGTGTTCAAGTTGTCCTGGATGAGTTTCTTCAACTTCTTTTGTCCGTTTGGATAGAGGCCATCATGGAAAGAGTGTTACCTCTGAATTAGGCTGGCAGATCAGCATTACTGATGAAGACATGTACACATGATACATAAGACCATCTGAACTACGCAAGTAGGGAATCAAAAGCTTTTGTTAAGTTGGGCAAAACTGACAGCTACGTCAAGGGTTTTCATGTGCTACCCTTTGGCAATCATCAGAGCAGATAAAATCGTTAAGGATCTGACTGATGGGTCATATTCAGGCTTACTCTGTTTCAACACATGTGTTACAGAGAAAGGCAAAGTACTAGGAATATCAACCAACTAAGGCAGAAATCTAAACAATCGAGTATGAGGAATAGACATACAAATAGGAGAAAGATTTAAAGCAAGGTTTGGCAAAAGAATATCTTATTTATAAATAGCCTAAATATTCCACAATAACCTCATTTTTTGAAATCCCTGTGGGGGAAATAGAAGTGTCAGAAGGAGCAGAAAATGTGAAAAAAAGCTGAGAGCTTTTAGAAATAATTATTGTTAGCTAGAAATGTCACTCTTCCCCATATCCCCAAGTCTCATTTTAGATTAGCAAGTAGCAGTGACCAGATGGAGGTGCGTGTTGAAAAGCCTTCTGTGACAGGGCTAACCATTTGCAGGCATTGAGCTCCCTTGAACAGATGGATTGCCTATTTTTTGGGTTAAAGATCAGCCAGGCTCATTAAAGAAACTGCAAGGGTTTACTGGTTAGAATGTCTTTTAATCTTCACATTGGGAGTGACAGAAGCCTTTTATGCTACCTTAGAGAAGGTCAAGGTGGAATGAGGAGATTGAATAGTCACTGCTTCCAATATACAAAGAATATGGGAAAAATGTTGGAGGAGGACAAATCCAACACTGTGCTGTTGCCTGTTGCTGACACGCTTCGACTTTTTTTTGTCATGTCCTAGAACAAATTTGGTGTCTTGAAAGGAATTTGTAGAAGAGTTTTGTGTACACAAGAACTACAAGCTTAATTTATAAATATTCTGAGCTAGACAGCCTAGAGCTACAGCCAGTGAGCAGAGGCAGAAACATCTTATCATCACTATAAAAGTAGTAAATGAAACCAGAAAATCTGAGACTGAAGATTGGAGAATCAGGGGCCAAAGGTTATATGTGATGGTGCCTGAGTGAGATCCAGTGACAGAAGATTGGGTCAATAGCTTAGAACTATAACTTCAAATAATATTAAGAAACTATAACTATAACTATAACTTCAAATAATATTAAGAAAGAGTCAATCATTTATTCTTATTTTATACAACAGCTTGAGATAATAGTCTGGGGAAACTGTACTCAGAAAAACTTTGAAATGTCTCTGGAGATAAAATAATTTGTATTAGTGGAGTTGGAATACTCCAAGGATATGGGTTGGATTAACATTTGAAGAATATAGGAATGAACCCAAATTGTTTTTCATGCTGAGTTTTTACATATTTGGGTTAAAGATGTTTTATCAAATGGTTAGATTTCAGTTTTGATTCTTTATTTTTTTCATTTGTATTCGTTCTTTGAAATTTTTGTGCCATAATGTTTTGATTATATTTAATGCCTCCCCCAACTTTTCCCAGAACCATCCTCTCTTTCCCTATCTACCTGACTTTGTGTCTTTTTTCTTCAATTCCTTCAAATTCAACTTGTGCTGCTCATACATTCTTAGATGTGTGGCTTTCTTTTTTTTTCATTTTTATATGCAGTATTTATTTTTTCTCCTCTAAACTGTTTTCTCTTTGGAACTTGATTTTAACATGCAAATGAAGTATAAGATTACTGTAGGATAAAACCTATTTTGTGCACATATCTGTATGGCTTTAAAATAAAATACCAAAAATATGAAAAGTTAATCATGATGTCTTTTTTAAATTAATTTATTATTATTATTATTAAAAAATTTCCACATCCTCCCCTCCTCCCAATTCC
>LOJH01045930.1:0-13501 GCA_001685095.1 Ellobius talpinus
AGAGAGAGAGACAGAGAGAGACAGAGAGAGACAGAGAGAGAGAAAGAGAGAGACACAGAGAGAGAGACAGAGAGAGACACACAGAGAAAGAGACAGACAGAGACAGACAGACAGAGAGAGACAGACAGAGAGACAGACAGAGAGACAGACAGAGAGACACAGAGAGAGAGAGACTCTTCACATTATATTTACAATGTATAAGACACCTTTGGCTGAGGTGTCCAGTATATTATTGTATCGGCAGCCAACCTACTGTGTAAGAACTCAGCATGCTGTCTTTATCCTATGTAACTGTAATTTAATAGCCATGACCAGTAGTGTTTGTCTTAATATCATATATTCTCTTTCATAGGCTGAATCTAAATTTAAGTATATGTACAACAACAAAGTAGAAGTAAACCATATGGGGAGAGGAAGTTGTCTAAGGTGGAGGGGGCTAGGGGCAATGTGGTTAGAAAGAAAAAATATTAAGTGTTTTCCATGTGGGGATTTAAATTTAAGTGTTTATATATACATGGAAACAGAAGGTGGACTATTTAGAAGGAGGAAGAGAATCAGAGAGACAGGAAAGCAGGCATGGGATATTGGGGGAAATCTGATACATATATTTAACAATGTCATAATGGAACCCATTACTTTGTATGCCAACTAAATTAGGGGCTGGATGGATCAGTTGGTAAAGTGCTTGCTGCACAAGGTTGGCCTGGGTTCAGGTCTCTAGCACCACATAAGAGCCGGGCATGATGGTACACGCCTCTAACCTCAGAGCTAGATGTGTGTGTGTCATACACAGACAGGTAATTCTGGGACTTCTGGTCAACCTGTCTAGCTGAACCGTGAGCTTCAGTTTCAGTGAGAGACCCTATCTCAGAAGCTAACCAGGGAGGAAGATACATACACCTCTGGCCTACAAGCAGGGACACATGTAGCTGTATACACACATACATATACATCCTCTACACACGTGCACACACATGTATACAGAAAGGCACCCAGGACTCTTTTACTACTAGCTTATGTCCTTAAAGTTCACTTGTTCCTAAACTTAAGTCCGAAATTTCTAACTATGTAAGGTTAAGTCGCTCTATATCTCATTGTGTTTATGCGCCACATCTCATTTGTATGTTCATCTTTCAGTGGATAATTGGCAGTTTTCACAGTTGGCTACTATGATTGGATGCTACCAAGGAGACAGGAATACAGATACTGTCAAGTTTCTGCTTTCAACGTTTAAGGTTTAGCCAGATGAGAGGAGATGTGTTTAGAGGGTTAAGAACCAGTGATTCTGGGCTGGGATGGAGCTCAGTGACACCATAGTGTGATCTTCTGTAGTGCATGTGAATACTAGGTTCAAGCTCGGGTACCAAATAATGAAAAGAAAGAGAGGGTTGGACCAGTGATTCTGACTAGAAGAGGCCTCTGAACAATTGATCATGTTCTTGGTGGTTCCTCTTCTTAATTCTGAACACTGAGCACATCCCTCAAGGGGAAGCAAGAGTGTTATTACTATTACTTACCATCTTCTGAAACTTAGAGATGAAGAGATGCCTGACGTTGGACATCTCACATCTTTTGAAATTCCCATTTTAAAAAGGCAGAATAAAGCTAGATTAAAACCCAAAGCACACAGCACGGTAAGTAATGCTGCATCTTAAAAACCCCTACTCATTTTTGCTGTATGCCATGCAGTGAAAAACTGGTCATGTGGCATTTTCCCTGTGTAATTCATGTCCCCAAGAATCAAAGGGCTCCTTTCAGTCTGTTTGCTGCTGCTACAACAGAATGCTGCACACTGAGCAGGCTACAAACACTAGAAGTTTATTTGGCTCCAAGTTTTAGAGGACTAGAAGACTAGAAAGTTCAAGATCAGAACCTTCTTAGATTGGTATCAGGTACTGAGAGCCGAGAGAAGAGAGATGTGAGTTTGAGTCAAGAGTCCTTTGTGTCAGGGACCCATTTCCCAAACAAAGGCAGGAACACATCCAAGGGACAAAGCTCTTGTCCTGATCACCTCTTCAGGGTCTCACCTCCCGTCATCACAGCAATTAAGTTTGGTTTGGTTTCTTAAGACAGAGTTTCTCTGTGTAGCCCTGGCTGTCCTGGAACCTGCTTTGTAGACCAGACTGGCCTTCGAACTCAGAGAGATTTGCCTGCCTCTAAGTGCTGGAATTAAAGGTGTGAGCCACCACCACCTGGCAGCAATTGTTTTAACATGAGCTTTGCAGGGTACATAACTGAGTCAAACAGAAGTGAAGGCGGGTACTGGGAAGATGGTTCAATGGCTATGCTTCTCACTGGGCAAGCATGGAGACTTGAATTCCGAACTGTAGAACCACATGGAGTTGGATGTGGTAGTGTGTGTGTCCTTACCTTGGTGCTCTGGAAGGGAGGCCTTGTTTCAAACAAGGTTGGGAAGCAAGGATAGACAACCAAGGTTGTTCCCTGAACTCTGTAGGTGTGCCAAGCATGTGGCCGCACACACACACACACACACACACACACACACACACACACAAACACACAGTGAAGTTAAATAGATTCTATGTGTCAGGGAAGGAAAAAACAGCATAAGATATAGTTGGAATACCAAGAGTAATGGGGCTATTATAGGAACAAATTTACTCAATATAAAACTGTCCATGCCTCATCCCAGATGCATGTGGATTAAGAATGGAAAACAAAACATAACACCTTCTAGGATGGAGTGTGTCGTCGTGAGGTAGGGGACATGCTTTACCTGTTCAAAACCCTGGGCTTTATGCTGAGCCCCGAAAGAGATAACCGAACACGATGGGAAACTGCTTTTGATTTATTTTCTGTATGGTTTTGAGGTGTAGGGAGTACTGAATTAAACATTAAGACTAAAGGAAACAGGCCACAGAGGTCTGCAGCAAACACCTTTGGGTTCCGGAAGGCTTAGGGATTTTCTTCTTTGTAACCATTCTTATTTATTTATTTATTTTTAAAGATTACTTTGTTTTCAATTATGCGCACACGTAAATACCTGGGGGGTCTGTACACTTGAATGCAAGGTGGCCAAGGTGGCCAGAAGAGCATGTCAGCCCCTGGAGCTCGAGTTGTAAGCAGTTGCAAGTCAGATGTGGATGCTGGGAACTGAACTCAGGTTCTCGGTCACAGCGATGCACAATCTTAACCAATGAGCCACCTCTCCAGCCCCGTTTCCTTATTGTATTTACTTTATTTAAAATATATTGAAAATATCAAAATAGGAACAGGGAGCTGGTGTTTTCTTCATTTCTTCTCTTTCCCTCCAAAAAAGGGTAGGTGGAAGAACACTGGTGAGAAACACTCACATAAGACTAATGAATATTGAGCTGTAATCTCTTCATTGTGGTGTCTTTGTTGATATAAAGAATGTGGTTTAATGCATCTGCTAAGGGCACTGGCATGTTCTAAAATAAAGCATGGCTATTAAACAAAAAAAGATATTTCAAAGTTTAATTTATTTGGCAGGAGGAAAGGTAATCTTATAACAAGACACAGCCTCCTCATCTCTCTCTCTCTCTCTGTCTCTGTCTCTCTCTCTCACACACACACACAGAGAGAGAGAGAGAGAATGAGAGAGAGAGTCTTGCTATATAGCCCTAGCTAGACTGGTACTTAATGTGTAGTCCAGCAGCCCTCAAACTCATGGCAATCCTCCTGCCTCAGCATCTCAAGTGCTGGGATTATAGGTCTACCTTGCCTGATAATCATTAAATTTAATGCTCTAAGTGTTTGTAAGAGGATGACTTGAAATACACATTTGGTTGTCTATCCTTGTTTTAGAATATAGCTTCCTTTCATTGTTCTCCTGGGAAGGATTTACTTTTCTTTGCAGTTAATCCCTAAACAGAATCAGGGATGTGAGAACTGGTGCAGGCACAGCCCCCTGACTTAGCCACTAGCAGGGAAGAAATGCCTGCTGCTCTCCACACCTATTCCTGAACTACAAGAAAGAAAACTATCCCGACAGCTGGAACCCGCCCAGAACACAGGCACAGACCTTACTTCTCTGGCTGTGCCCATTCCCTGAGGTATACCAGCATCCTGGAAAGATTCATTGCAGCTGGCAGCCCAGGAGGCGTCCTGTTCAGGCAGGCTTGGTCCTGATAGGTGATGTCGAGGCTGCTGGGACAGACAAGGACTTAGGCAGTAGGTGTGTGGAGTACTACACCACACTGCTGAGCTAGGATTTTAGACCCTGCTCTCAGCCCTCAGTCACAGAGACCAGGTGGTGAAAAGCTCTGGGAAGGGCTCGTTTTCCTTGTCACATCTTCACGTCAACGAAACAAATGGCTGATTATAGCTATACCTGAGAGTTCAGGGGAATGGCACTCAAATTCTCTAGAATCCACGGTATAAAACAAAATCTGAATCCAGAACCCACCTAGAGAAGGGCATGGTAGTTCAATGCCTGTAATCTCAGCACGTCAGAGGCTGGAGCAGGAGGATTGCCCTGGATTTGAAGATAGCCAAAGCGATGCTGACATCCTGTCTCAAATAAATAAACAAACAAACAAACAAATAAATAAGGAAACAAATGAAAAAACCACCCAGACTCAGAACCTATCTGGGGTTGCTCGGTCCCTCTAGGGTCAGCTTCATGCACTGCTTTTCCTCCACTGAGGGTGTTTATCCTGGTGAGGGCATGAGCTCTTTTCTGAGGAACGCAGAGCCTGATAAACCTGGTAACAGAAAAATTCTGGCTGAGGTGTTCAAAACAGCAGACAAGTCTATGCAAGGGGTTTGGCCCAAATTTAGCCTCAGGGTGTCTAAGCAAAGAGCTATTTGGTAAGGATTTCTCGGGAGAACGTCAGCATATCTTTGCTGGTCATACATGCAAGGCTTTGCTGGCTGGCCTGTTGTAGCCCACTCTTCTATGTGACTGTGCCTGTGGCAACACAAGATTATCTGGATCACTTCAGCTTTATAGTAAGCTTTAAGATCAGACAATAGAGCCGACTTCATCCTTTTTCAAAATTGTTTGGCTCGCCTCTGGTACGTTCCCCCCCAGGCCCCATAACTTTGAGAGTCAGCTTAACAAATTCTATGTTTTAAAAAGTCTCTTAAGATTTCCGAAGGCTGAGGAGATGGCTCAGTGGGCAAGAATGCTTGCTCTGCAAGAGTAAGGAGTTGTGCTCACATATGTAGCTCACATGTAAAAAGCTGGGCATTGCTTTGCATGCCTGTAACACTAGTGCTGGGGGACAGACAAGCAGATCCTCAGAGCTTCTTGGATGCATCAGTGAACTTCCAGATTAGTGAGAAACCTTGTCAAGTTAAAAAGGTGGAAAGCAATAGAGGAAGGCACCTAATATCCTTCTCTGGCCTCTGTATATATGTGCATGGGCACACGAGCCTGCGTGCTCATGTGCATGTAACACACACACACACACATACACACACACTACAGACAGAAGGCTTCTGGGTGAAATGATGTACTGGTTAGTCACCTGGGAAGAGGCAACCTCAACTGAGAAAAATGTTTTATTTAGATTGGCCAGTAGGCTAGCTGGGGGAGGGCATTTTCTTGATTAATGATTGATGTAGGAGGGGCTAGCCCACTGTGGGCTGTACCAGCCCTGGGGAGGTGACCCTGGACTCTATAAAAAAAGCAAGTTGGGCAAGCCATGGGGAGTTACCCAGTAAGCAGCTGTGTTGGCTAGTTTTGTGCCAACTTGACATATGCTACTGTCATCTGAGAGGAGGGAAACCTCAATTAAGAGAACGCCATCACAAGATCAAGCTGTAGGCAAGCCTGTAAGGAATTTTCTTAAATGATTGATGGGGGAGGGCCCAGCCCATTGTGGCTGATGCCCTCCCTGGACTGGTGGTTCTGGGTTCTCTAAGAAGGCAGGTCAAGCAAGCCATGGGGAGCAAGCCAGTAAGCAGCACCCCTCCATGACTTTTGCATCAGCTCCTGCCCCTGGGTCTCTGCACCGTTTGAGTGCCTGTCCTGATTTCCTTTGACAATGAGAAGTGATACGGAAGTGGAAGCAGAATAAACCCTTCTCTCCCCCAGCTGCTTTGGTCATGAACTGCAGAACACTGAGGCTGCTGGAGAAGCCAAGGGCTCCCATCCCTCACTCCTCAGCACTCCCTACCCCTGCACCAAGCTAAGCTGAGAGCAAGTAAGAGAGCAGCAAAGAGGGAAGCTAGAATTACGCTGTGCGACCCATCACAGGTGTGCCAGAAACTCACTTCCAGCTTAATGGATTCCATCTAGAGCGAATCACGTAACAGAGAATCCAAAAGTGTGACTGATAAATATGTGTGGTGGTTTGCGTGAGAGATGTCCCTCATAGGCTCGTGTATTTGAACACTTGGTCCCCAGGAGGTGCTGCTATCCACAGAAGTTCTGGAACCTTTAAAAGGTACAGACTTGCTGGAGGAAGCTTGCCACGGGCAAACTTTGAGGGTTTATAGCCTCCCTCCCCTTCTTATTCTTTTTCTGTTTCCTGTGTGTGGATAAAATGTGACCAGCCAGTGATCAGCTCCCCCATCCAAAAAAAAAATCCCTTCTCAAGTTGCTTTTGTTCATGGTATTTTATCATAGCAACCAAAAGTAACAAATACATTATGTTCAAAGAAAGCAACAGAGAAGGTAAACTCCTGGATAAAGCCCATCTTAACACAACAAAAACTCAGCTGAATGAAAGAAGACAGTCATAGGCACTAGAAGGAAATCTTAAATTTTTTCAAAGATTTATATATATATATATTATGTTTATTATTTAAAGATTTGTTCATGCATATGGGTGCTTTGTCTGCATGCGCAGCTGCACACCAGAAAAGGACATTGGAACAGCTGTGAGCATCATGTTGAGTGCTGAGAATTGAGCTCAGGACTTCTGGAAGAACAACTAGTGCTTTAACCACTGAGTTGTCTCTCCAGCCCCAAGATTTATTTTATTTTTAGGTGTGTAAGTATGTGTGTGTGTGTATATATATACATGTGTGCAGGTGCTTTTGGAGGCCAGAAGAGGGCGCATCAGATCCCTTGAAACTAGAGTTATGGGTGGTTATAAGCTGCCTGACATGGGTGCTGGGCCCTGAACTTGGGTCCTCTGTAAGAGCAGCAAACGCTCCTAACCTCGGAGCCATGTGTCCAGTCCCCAGGGAACAGTTTTTGTTTTTGTTTTTATAGCACCATAGTGCAAGACCCTTTCTCCTTTCCTCACTGGTTGAGTGATCAGGAGTACAGCAACGTATATTTCAGCTAGCTCCTATTTCCCCCTCTGTCTGCTTGGGTTTGTATTTTCTCAACTAATAGTGTACATTGGTCTGTTTCTATGTCAACATCCTGTTTATTCTAAAGCTTATCAGACACATGACCTAGTCACATCGGCAGCAGGCCTCTAGCTAAGCTTGGCTGTTAGTAATTTTACTCTAAACTTTCTGCCAAACAAGTGCTCTGCCATCTGAGCATCCTGAGAATACTGGGATTGATTTTCAATTAAAGAAAACAATTCTTTCTTTTCTTCCCTTTGGCACTGGAGATTGGACCTAGGGCCTCAAACATGCTAAGCATGTGCTCTGTCTCTGGGCTTCACTCCCAGCCCTAATTTCAGTTTTGGATTGTTCACTATTAATATACTAAAAAACAGTTTTTATGTATTAGCTTTATGCCCCCTGACCACTCTGAGCGATTTTGGTGGTTCTAGGAATTTTAAACGAATTCCTTAGGATCATCTATCTACAGGATCATGTTGTCTCTGGGTACAGTTTCCTTCTTTCTTTCTAAATCTATATTCTTTTCATTTATTTTCCTTGCATTGTTTCTAAGACAAGGGCTTCTAGTGATGTGTTGAGCAGAAGCGTCGAGAACAGATACTCTTGGCTCATCCAGTCTGAGAAAGTATTACACGTTTCATCATTTTATTTACATTTATTAGCACGTTTTTTAAAGATTTATTTATTTCATGTGCCTGAGTGTTTCGCCCAAGTGTATGCATGTGCACCACATGCGCACCTGGTACCTGAGAAGGTTTGGAGAGGGAGTCGATCCCCTGGAGCTAGAATTATAGATGGCAGTGAGCCACCATGTGGGTGCTGGGAACTGAACTGAGTCCTCTATGAGAGCGACAAAGGCTAAGCTAACGTTCTAGGTTCAAGTCCCTTACATATCTTTAAATACCAGTTCTCACTATCTTTCCCAGACAGATCTTAAACTTGTGGAAGACTCAATTTTTCTTCTGGCCTCAGCCTCCCAGGTAGCTGGGACTGCAGGAATGTGTCACCATGTCCAGTTTTATTTTATTTTATTTATTTTTTTGAGACAGGGTTTTATCTGAGGCTGACATTGAACTCACTATACCCTGAGGATGACTTTCAACTTCTGATCCTCCTGCTTCTACCTCCCAGGTACGGAGCTTACAGGTGTGAACTCCACACCTGGCATGGGTCTCATATTTCTTAAAGTCCTCTAACTTCACTTCTTCACCTGGGAAGAATTGCTCTCACTAGGTTGTATTTTATAGTTATGTGGGCTATACCAGCATTTTTGTTTTTCTGCCTGAAACAACATCACTATCCCCTGTAGTTTCATGTCTTATGTGTGTATGTATATGAGAGTGTATGTGTGTGAGTGTGCATGTGTGTGAGTGTGCATGTGTATGTGAGTGTATGTGTGAGACAGACAGACAGACACACACACACACACAGAGAGAACCATTGAGTTCTATCAGTTTTTTCCTTTTTTCTTTGTTTTTTCAAGACAGGGTTGCTTACATGAGCACAAGTCAGGGGTTATTTACTCAAGTATGGGCAAACTTAAGAATGGCTACACCACTGAAGGAAATAGCTTCCCCTCCCCCAGCAGCCATGAAGTGCCTCAGTAGAGTGAGGCCTTATGAGCTCATCCCCCACCTGTAACAGAATGTTGGTGGGTTCCATCTTGCACCAGTGACCACAGCTGCTCTGAGTTCATCTGTACAATGACCACGCCATGTCCAGAAAGCACCACCCACAGCACCCCTCTCCATCCCCTGGCTCTAATATTCTTCCTATCCCATTTCCCGAGGTGTTCCCTGAGCATTGAAGGGGATGATATAAATGTTCAGTTTAGGGCTGAGTACTCAAATCTGCCACACTTTGACCAGTTAGGGGTATCTGCACCAACTATTACCATGGGTAACAAATAGGAGCTTCTTTCATTAAGGCTGAGAAAAGCACTACTTTGTGGGTATGAACATAAATACTTAAAAGGCAGCTTGGCAACATGTCTTTTAGCAAAACAATTTTAACAGGTTCCCCCTTAGGGTCATTGACCTTCCTAGCCATGAGCGTTACCAAGTTTTCTGTACCAGACATGAATTCTGTCCTATGAAGCAGACCTCAAATCAAGCAGAAGGGGGTTGGCTTTCCCCACAACAATCATGTCATTATTGAACTAGTGGGCACATCTTGGGTGGCAGGTTGATATTGTAGCTTGCAGGGTTCATAACTGGGTAAGACTACTAATGACTTTTCTCCTCCAGCAGAAGGAATAGCACCTTCCAGCATTGGGAAAGTTAGCCAGCAGGGAGGAATTGGCCACAGCAGTTCTATCTTAATTTCTCTTTGTTCTGTGATGGTAGGTACTTAGGTCTTATGTCTAGTTACGGTGGGTAACCAAGAGCAATGGCAATGGTCTGTGTTGTTTTGGGGGATCTTTGGGGCTTCCTGACCAATAACCCATAAGAAGTTATCACACACCTGACACTGTGGTTTCCATTTAGTGACCCATCCATGGCTTCTGGAACAGCATTATCTGCCCATATAGAGAACTCCTGTTCAAATTCTTCCTTATATTGCATCTTCAAAAGGCTAGCTTGCAAAATAGTGTTTGCTATATGGCACACATCTGTAGCTTCTGTAACTCGTCCTACCCTTTTGTCTTCTCCATCCCCATACTACCACCCCCCTCAAACATTTACACACACATTCCCTTCCTCTCCCCTCCTTTCATTTCCTCCTCTCTCTTCTCTCTTCTCCCTTTCTTTTCTTTCTTTCCCTCATCTCTTCCCATCCAGTTTCCTGCCCCTTTCTTCTTCTCTTTTCCCTCCCCTTCCCTTCTTTTCCCTTCTACTCTCCTCCCTCTCTCCTCTCTTTCCATTCCTCTCCCTTTTTCTCTCCCTTACTGTGGCTCAGACCCAAGGCTTCACACATGCTGAACACATCCGAGGAGGAAATGAAAGGACCACGGTTTCTCTGACGCACATTCCTGCTATGATGCTGCCTTATCACACACCCAAAGCAAGAAGACCAACCAGTCATAGGTTGAAACTTCCAAAATGGCATGCCAATTATACCTGTTCCATTCATAAATTGATTAACTTAGATCTTTGCTATAGTAACAGAAAGGTGACTGACACATGGGTTATCAGCATAATCTGGCAGGAACACTGGGAAGATGCAATGAAAATACACTGAAAATAGGCGTTGTTATTGAATGTGGGGGACACAGCCTGTACCCCAAATCAGGTCTGCCTGCCTGTCTTCAGTAAGCCAACCCAAAGAGGAAAGAAGAAAGAAGCGGTTTATTCAATGTGACCACCTATGATAGAAGGACAAAGAGATCCAGTAAATTCTCCCAAATGCCTCTTCAGGATCCTGAAGTAGGCTAAAAGCTTAAATAGAAGGCCAAGGGTATACACATCTAAGCAGACCTGAGGAAGGTGTGGTCCAGTCCACCACTGGTCCATCATTGTTAGGGTTGACAACAAGTTGTTATAACTCTGTGAAATTGCTTTCTGGGAGACAAGTTCTACTCTGGCTGGGGACTTTCCCTTCTCCCAGCATGAGATCTCTGAGGGGAATCCCCATTTCTTTGGGGTCCATTATCTCAATAGTCGGAATGTCACATGTGTCTTCTTAGGACACTTCTCTTCTCCAAGGCCCGTTAGAGTACTACAGAGCTAGCACTAGGTTCCCTTCCCAGTCATACACCATGATAATTTACTAAAATGATATTTACTTTGCAAAAAGAATGTAATTTGTTGAATTCCAAATCTCTCTCTCTCTCTCTCTCTCTCTCTCTCTCTCTCTCCTCTTTCTCTTTCATCTCATTATATAGCCCTGGCTGTCCTGGAACTCATTATGTAGACCAGATTGACCTCAAATTCACCTGCCTCTGCCTTCCAAATACTGGGATCAAAGGCACACACACTATTCCATGGTCTCACTGTCTAACTCAGGGAAGTCAGGTTGGTCTTTGACTCCTATTAACCCCCCCATATATCAACCCCCCAAGGCTAGAATTACAGGTATGTAGCACCGTGCTCTGCTGTCATGTTTTGGAGCAAAGGCATGTCCAATCTTTTTGGGGGAGGAGGGGAAATGGCACATAAGAGACAGAGTTCCCCACGTAGTCTATGATTAACCCCATGTGGTTTTATGTGGAATCATCATTCAGGCCTTCAGTAGTAGAAACATGAAAGACTGTTAAAGAGGTATTAGATCCAAGGGCAATGGAGGCAGCCAGTGAAGGAAGGATTATTGCCAATGGCCATTCCTACAGAGAGGGAAACTGTCCTCTGTAGGGGATGGATTCTGTGACCTCAGTAACTCTATCAGGGGCTTCCAATGCGGCTCAGTGATAGAGCTTTGCCCACTATTCTCAATGTTCTTGGTTCTATCCAACACTACACTACAGAGAGAGAGAGAGAGAGAGAGAGAGAGAGAGAGAGAGAGAGAGAGAGTCTTAGTTACGTTTCTATTGCTGTGAAGAGACACCCTGACCAAAACTTATAAAAGAAAACTATTGGGGCTCATGGTTCCAGAAGGTAAGAATTTACGACCATCATGGTGGGGGGGCATGGCAGCAGGCAGGCAGGAAGGTGCTGGAGCAGTAGCTGAGAGCTTTTACCTGATTTATAAGCAAGAGGCAAAGAGGGAGCTAACTGTAACGCCACAGAATTTTGAAATCTCCAAGCTTACACCCCTAGAGATGCACCTTTTCCAACAAGGACACACTTGCTATTTCTTACTGAAAAATTCCACATCCCTCTACTCCATTCTCACTCACTCACATCCCTCTGCTCCTCTGCCAGTTCTCCAACCTGCTTCTTCCAATTTCTTCACATCTGTCTGTGGCACTCCTTATTCAGCCCCCATACTTACTCTGCCATGCTTCTGACTTTGTCCCCATACCTCTTCAGTCTGGAACTGGATGCCTGAAGACCCACGACAGAACCTTGGTGTCACTCTTTACCCATTAGGGGACAACCACCATGGTATCCACTGGTAATTGCTACACGCTAAATCCCTATTCAATTTTAATAAATGGGTCATTTCTGAGAACTGGGAGGGTGAGGTGTCGAGGGTGACTTTTTTTCCATGCCAGTGGCTTTCTGGTTGAGCTTAAAGACTCTTGGTTCTGTGGCTTCTGAGATTGTTCACTTTCCCTTCACCAGATTTACAATCCAATAACGCAGTTTAGGGTGCATATTTCAAGGTGAAGGGAAACTAACTGTGCAGTGGCTCCCACTGTCTCTTGCAGATGAGGGTAAAATGTGGGAGTCCTATAATATAAGTGTCTTCAGATCCTATGCTCCTGGTCTCAGGTCTCACTGATTCCCCTCTCCTCCCACAGCACTGTTGACCTAGAAGTGATCACCCCAATCTCCCCAAACAACCAAATCTCTTCTTGTAGCTTAAGCACATTCCTGGAGTGTTTGCCTTGACTTTTGTAGCCAAATGCCACTCACACTTTACTGTCAGAATGAGAATCACTGATGCCTGCCCTGAGGAAAGTCCTATTCAGTCTGCTGTGTTCCTTCCTCCTAGCGAACCTCCCTGCCCCCACCCATCTTCCACCCCAACTCTCTTTCGTCTGTTCTATTATCAATCTGTCTGTACCCCTTGCTTATCAACGCTTTCCCATGCTAGCCTGTGAGTGCCAGAGGCTGACACTGGAAAGTCTTCTCTTTATTTATGTAATAGTTTTTAATTTGCTGCATGTGTAACTGTGAGTGCCCAGGTGCTGAGACTTGCATGTGGAAGCCAGAGGTCAATTTTCCAGAGTCTCCTTCCACCCTGGTGAATCAGGGTTCTTTTGTTTTTATTGATAGCTGACTTGTGAGCTTCTGGGGAATTCTGAGATTTTTCTCTCTCCTGTATCTACCTTTCATCTCATGGTAGGAGTGGTTTTTTTTTTNAAAAAAAAAAAAAAACAAATTAAAGTTACAAAACAAAACAAAACTCTTTTCATATGCAACCTGAACTGAACTCAGGTTGTCAGGCTTGCAAATGCCTTTACATGCCAAACTTCCTCCCTGCCTGTCTACCTGAGGTTTTTGATACAGGATCTTTCACTGTACCTAAAGCTCGCCATTTTGGTTGATCTAGCTGACCAGCAAGTCCCTAGGATCTGCCAGTCTCCACCTGTGTTACAGGCATGTGCTTTTACATGCTTGCCTTTTATGTGGCGGAGGGGATCCTAACTCAGGTTTGTGTTGTGCAAGCCCTTTCCCCACTGAACACCTACCCAGCCCTCTCTCTCTCTCTCTCTCTCTCT
>LOJH01045931.1:0-13500 GCA_001685095.1 Ellobius talpinus
TTCCTTAAGTGTCTTTCAGCCATTTTAGATTCCTCTGTTGAGAATTCTCTGTTTCGGTCTGCACCTCATTTTCTTTTTTGTTTTAAAATTGGCCTATAGAGGTGTGTGTGTGTGTGTGTGTGTGTGTGTGTGTGTGTGTACACATAGGTCTAGGGTCTGCTATAAATCAGTTTTAGCATTGTGTTCTTTATACTAACTCTAAAAACCTCTGCTCCTAAAGGTATATAACATGTTGGTTTATAATACATAGAGGTATATATTTCTCTGGGGATATATATTCACTCCCTTATCAGATTTTTCAGAGTCATCTATAACCTATAAAACAGTAAAAACTCCAACTAAGAAGAAGGGCATGATGGCATGCTCCTATAATTTCAGCCCTGGGTACAGACAGAGACAGGCACATTCCTATAGTTCATTTGCTAGCCAGTCTGGCCAAATCAATGAGCATAAAGTCCAGTGAAAAAACGTGTCTCAAAAAACAATGGTAATACATTAAAGAAGACACCTGACTTCAACACACACATGCACACATGTTGCTTGCGCAGCTCCGCACACAGGTGCCCACATCCACACCAACATGGATACTCTCCACCGCATGGACCCGACTTAGAGCATAGTTTTCTGTGAATGTCTTGGGGGCTACAATCACATTTTTAATTCTCACAAAAGAGGCAGAAATAGGAAGCGAGACAGGAGAGGGAAAGAAAGGAAAGGCACAGAAACTCTGTCTCTCAGTTATAAAAAGCTGAGGCCTGCAGAGGAGGAAGTCTGTATGTAAGAAGAAGATAAACATATTTAGAGACACCAGATGGGACCCCATGTCAGTGCATCACTCAACTCTCACTAGGGCAGTTTCTTTTTCCAACAGGAGGTAATTTAGACGGAGACTCACAACATGGCAGCAGACAATATGCAGAGAGTGAGAGACTTTGGAGTGCTGACTCTGAGTGAGATATTTATATCACAGTTATCTCCTGCAGCCTCAGAGGTCTACAAGGAGGAAGGAACAGGAAGATCGTAAGAGCCAGAGGCGGCATATGATTTTAAGGAAACAGCATTTTATACACACAAGGCCAATGCACATGGGAACCCACATACGCTGCAACAGCATGCATAGGACCTGGACAAGCTCAAGCCAGACAAAGTCCCACAATGGAGGGGGAGAGGTAGGCACAAAGTCCCACTCCTAGCTAAGAAGCTGTCTGCAGTCGGTAGATACTGTGAGAGTGAAATCAGCTTCCTTCGATGGAGTGCCATTGAGCTCACAGACCACATACCACAGGGGAGGACCCATGCTCAGGAATATAGCTGACCACCACTAAACAGATTCCATGTTTTTAGTGGCTTTTTACTTTCCTTCCCTTCTTTTTTTAATAGTAAGAAAGAAAATAGATTGGGGTGGGGAGGGAAGGGTAGCGGATCTGGGTGGAGTTGGGTAGCAAGGAAAATATGATAAAGTATACTGTATTAAATTATCAAAGAATAACAACAAAATAGCAGTACTGCTAGTAGAAAATATGCTCAAGGTCACAATGAAATCAAGGGTGGCATCTTCCCTTAGGTATAGATGATTCCTACATTGACAAAAGGTTTCTGAAAATTCCCAAGGCAAAAGCTCTGCTAACTATCAGATGTGAGCTGAGATTTGGTTCGATATGGATGGGTTAGTTAGTCATTTTTATTATCCTGTAATGGATTGTTTTCTGTAAATATAGGGTAGCCTTTTCTTCCAGGTAAATCTTCAAATGAGAAAAGAACAAATTCCATTACAGAGCAGCTTTGGCAACAGGGAGACGTCTTTCTGATGGGTAGTTAATGAGTCTTACTTGGTTGGACCACGTATGATGGCTAGAATTTAGCTAAGAGTCTACGATACCTTATCCTAACTACAAGGATTTACTCAAGTCATTTTTATTCTTAAAAGATTCCTGGAAGTCTCTCACTTGTCTTCTAGCCTTGTTCTTTTGGAGAAACTTATTGTGGACCCAGAAGAACAAGAATTCTAAATGACAGACAGTGCCTCAGTAGCCCAACTAGAGTAACCAGAAGAAGTAAAAATAGATGACTTCCAGAGAACTCAATGCTAACCCTTCTGTCTATTTTTTGTCTTGTATTCCTCCTTTGTTTTCACCTCCCCCTTTTCCCCTGTCCCTCACTTTCTCCTGCTCTATTCCATAACAAAAGGTTTTGCAGTGATCAAACTGGTACAGAAGAAAAATATGAATTAGGTTATAGAGTTATTTTCTAGACTTTAAAATACCTTAAAGCTTTAACTATGGTACTCAATTTTCTGTATTTGAAGCCACTCTACATCCATTGTAAACCACATAATAAAAACTCAATAATATTTTCTACAGGTTGACAAAACTGTGATCCAAATGTTCCAGTACATGGAAGGCTCAGTAGATTTCATTATGCAAGAAATTGTTTCACTATTTTAAGTTAAAAAGATTCTTTGAAAAATGTCTTTCTAGGATTCAAAATACTCCTTAAATATAATAGGGAGACTTGATCACTAAAAGCAGCACACAA
Source organism: Ellobius talpinus (assembly GCA_001685095.1). Lineage (NCBI taxonomy): Eukaryota > Metazoa > Chordata > Mammalia > Rodentia > Cricetidae > Ellobius > Ellobius talpinus. Next base: position 2,536 of record LOJH01045931.1, read on the forward strand.
GCAAAAGCTAACAAAAACTAAGTAACATTAAAAAGAAACGATTAAATAGATATCTTAATCTTAAGACATGGAATAACACTGCAAAATAAGAGAAAACTATAGAAATACTTTATTCTTAATTATATATTTTCTGATTGTGGTAGTTTATTTAAAAAGGCCCCCATAGGCCCATAGAGAGTGGCACTATTCATAGGTGTGACCTTTTTGGAGTAGGTGTGGCTTTGTTAGAGGAGGTCTGTCACGTCACTAAGGCCTGGGCTCTGAGGTCTCAGAAGCTGAAGCCTGGCCATTGGGTCACTGTTACTTCCTGCTACCTGTGGATCCAGATGTAGAACTCTCAGTTACCTTCCCGGCAGCATGTCTGCCTGCATGCTGTCATTCTTCCTGCCATCATGATAATGGACTAACCCTCTAAAACCATAAGCCACCCCAATTAATGTTTTCTTTTATAAGACTTGCTATGTCATGCTGTCTCATCATAGGAATAGAAGCCCTAACTAAGACACTGATCTGCCAAGAGAGGGAAAAATATTGAGTATTCTACTAAAATCCCCACTGATTCTGTAAATTAAATATAAGACCAATTCTATTATAATCTAGAGATAGTTATACCCTAAAGTTATCTGGGGGTACCAATGAGATAGTGATGTCAAACATAGTCCTTTAAAAACATTTCTTTTCAAATCAAACAGAAGAATTCAGATATAATTCATTAAAAAAATCACCTTTGAATTCTGCAGTAGCTTTCAACCAATAAGTACATGCATAATCTAATATAAATGAAGAGAAATAAAGATGGTATTTTATCTTATTTAGAAGACCTGGTGAAGAAGCAGGAACTTTGTATGAATAGCCATTAGCATCCAGTTGTTCACATCACTTCTCAGGAATAACTTCATAGGAGGTCATTTTTCTTGATTCGAAATAGTCACAAATTTCATTTTGGCTGATATTATACTTTATGGCTCATCAGTAATAATTTAGCTTTGATATTTTTTGCAAAAAGAAAACTTTTAAGATTTCCTATTTCTCCTAGGTAGAAGCATGAATGTGAAAATATCTTACTAAAACACACCAGAACATCATACATCCAAGGAACAAATGGAAATCAAGCCACTGTGTGCCTCCTCATGGGAAGCACAATTTTCTCAGTAACAGCCAACTCATTAAGTGTGTATAATACAATTCTGTATGTGCATTGCTTTTCTTGATTTCTTCATTGTAGCTTTTATGTCTTACCAGTATATAAAAATTCTAGATTTTTTCAAACACACATTTGTATTTGAAATTATCATTTTAATTTTCTATTGAACACGGATGAATAGCAAAACACATGGATTATTTCTTATGAAATCTTTCAAATTTCAAATGTCAAATAGAGGATGATATCCTTTAGTGTATCTCATATTTTTAATAGTTATTATTAATTCAGTCTCTGATAAATTATATTAGGCCTTTCACATGAAAGTATTTAAGAGACTCCATTCTACATTGTCATCTATAACTGTTTTACCAAACTTCTAGATTTCATACTCAAGTAAAATTTTGAGTTGCTAGTCAATGGGATCCTTTAGACTCCTTCAAACATTATAGGTTGTGGCTAACAGTGTTGGTTACCCTCCACAATCTGGTGGTGAGACCCTATTGTTGAAGGTATCACAATCTTATTATCATGGGACATGGAGAAAACTACATGGTACTCAAGTGGAAGCTTTGTCCTGGCTGGATACTGTTCATAGGGCTTGAAGGTACTGTACATGCTACCAGAGGAGGTAATCATCATACCACCCATCTACAAAACAACCTGCTTGCAAGATACGCCCACTGCTGCAATTGTGTTGTGCCACAATTTGAATATTTGTGCATGCTATAAGAGCAATTAAGCACCTTTTGGTTGGATGTAAGACTTGCTTCATGAGATGTAACTTGTATTTGACACCATCAATGAAGACAGGAACATGAAGCTAAGTAAGCATGGTAAAACCTACTACTCTTTCCCTACAGGAAAACCTACTACTCTTATTATGGTAAATGAACACACAAATGATTTCTAATAACATATTGCTATTCCTATAGATTAGTGCATCACTAAACCCTCATTATCTTAGCGTCTTCGTGAACTAGGTAGTAATTAGCACTCAAACCCACAAGTGGTCAATGTGTAGCAAATAAGAGATCTTTAATATTAAGTCCTAAGTGTATATATATATATATATATTTCCTCATCAATGTGTGGATCTGTGTGGATGCAGGGATAGAAAGATTGTGAGAACCAGAGGTGGTGGATGACTTAAAAGAAACAGCATTTTCCTGATACAACAGTCCACATGCACATATAAACTCACAGAGGTTGTGACAGTATGCACAAGACTGGCCTAAACTTATGCTAGAGAAATATCCCAGCACAGCAGAAGGAAGTCCAACCCATAGGCAGGAAGCTAGTCAGAAACGATAGATTCTGGGAGAGAAAGACAATTAAGTTTAGTCAATGGAGTGATCCTGGGTCTATTAAATACATTCTAGGGCAGTCTTCATGCCCACTATTAACTGGCTAACATAAACTGTGCTTCATTGTTTTTTGGTTGTTCATTTTTTTTAGAGCAAAGGAATATCAAGTTAGCTCAATATTGATATTTTAAATAATGTGTTCTGAAATGAGTAGCAGTGGTTCAAACACACCAAATGTCAGTTAAATACAAGTAATAAAGGATGTTAAAGGGGAAAGCATTGCTACTAAATGGAAAAACACATTAGTCTATGGGTTTCTGCTTACATCCCCCTGGTGGAGTGAGGCTTATTATTATCATATGTTATTTCCAAATATTCTATTTGTCTTTAGGATAAATTTTGCTTTTTTCCCCCGTGACAGTGGAAAATGTTGTTATGGGAATTTACGAGATACGGGAAGAAAAAAAGATTCAGCCTAAAGTGTTCCATATTAGGTAGGCCTAGAGAAGAGAGCATATTGTTAGTTGTTGGGGATGTGAGCAGAAGTTATCATGCCACTGAGAAGTTGAAAGTGATTTTTTAAACTAAAGATTGTGAAAGCCATGTTGACTGAATTTGTGGCAATCTACCCTGCAAGCTCAACAGCAGAAAATGGACATTTATGCACAAGTTTTAGTCTTTTGGGGTTGTTAAAAGACTTATAAACAAGAGAAATTTATTTCTTAGAGTTTTGTAACCTAGAATGTTCAGTATCAAAGGTCATCATCCTCAAGTAAACACATGTTCAAAAGCTTTTCCAAAGGCTGGCTTCCTACTCCCTGCCTTTAGAATATAAAAGAAATGCATGGAAATATGAATTTTAGCATTTAGGTAACAGTAACAAATCAATATACTTACTCTGATGTGATGATATTTTAGGGTTGACAATAGATGAATTTATATGTATACATGAATGGTTAGACATACACATTTTTGTGTGGAAATGTTAGAGAACAGGCAGAAAAAACAAACCTTGGAAGCAGGTTTGGGAGGAAGGCTATGAGCAATAGACAGGTTTGTGAAATGATGTCGTTATTACGAAGTTATAGACTTCAAAACACAAAATAACAGGAAGTCATTACAGAAGCTTCTCTGGAAAGTGACAGAGACCCACAGCTGACCAACAGGCACAGAATAAGAGACTGTCGAGGGCTCAGCTCTAAGTGGATCGTCTATTTGATATTCCTCCTTCCAAGGTTCAGAGATTATTGCAGGAGGGGAATGGGAAAATCATTGTTAGAGCCAAAGGGAATATACATCTACAGTGAAATAGTAATTACGGGACATCACAGGTCATTGCACACACGAGCTCACTGTGACTTGGACTGCACACACAATATCCTCATAAGATCAAGAAAACATTCTAAATGAAGTCCCACACTTCTCTGGGAAGCTCTTGATAACAGGAGGAGTGTCCTGTGTAGCCTCTAAGAGGCTATACATGCCCTGGAAGATGGTTTTACACCTATGTACATAGAAGCAGAATTAAATGGATTTGTGAGATTTTTTCCTCTTTTTCTTTTAAAAAGCACTTGATGTACAGTGTATATATGATGGGGAGGACTTGGTAGGAAACAAATGATGTAGGATTTAATCAAAACACTTTATAGGCATTATTAGAACACCAGTAATAAAGGAGTCTGAGGATAAAGCTTTCTAGAAGAAATAGCATCAGAGTTAGTTAAAAAATAAACTCAGAATATTAGTTTGTGTTGTTATAAAGTTTCCTATGAAGTTCCAGACTGTAATGAGGAACCTATAGTAACAGTGCTATGGAGTCTTTGTAAGAGCTAGGCACTGTATGGTAAAGAGCAATACCCAGCATTACTTTTTTCTCAAATTCTACAGTAATTCTATCAAGTTTTAGTTTTCAGTGAAGAAACTGATTGCCCATGTGTTGAATAAACATTCCAGGGTCATAAAATGAATGACAGAACCATGGTTAGAACTTACATTGCATGGTTTTAAAGCCCAAGATGTTAAAGGCCGTTTAGGACCAGCAAGAATGCTCAACAGGAAAGGCGGCTGGCCATCCAGGCCTGACATTCATCTGAATTTGAGCCCTTTATCCCACACGAAGGGAGGAGAGACCCAAATGCCATTTGTTAACATCCTATGGAACTTCCACAATTTCCTCTTAACTTCCACAAGCCTGCTCTGTCCATCCATTTGCCCCATGTGCAATCATTCACACACACACACACAAAAAAAAACATGTTAAAAAAGTTGAAGACTTTTTAATATTATATCTATATAGTGTATGTAAATGGTATCATATGCTGTAATGATAATAAACATTTTCTTGGTGGACAGTTGTTACATATCCAGATTTTCAGTTGCTAAGGACCACTTTATCAGAATAAAGGTAGTGTTATTGCAATGTATCAAAAATAGTGATCCTGAAAATAACTTGATGTGATACTTTCATATTTCCGGGGAGAAATGCTAGCACCCTCCCTCCACATGGCAGGCAGTCTCTCAGGTGGTCCCCAATTATTTCTTCTTCTTAATACTCAAACCTTTTGTGATTGTGTCCTCAAGAACGTAGGCTGCATTTATAGATGTGACCCTAGTGATAGAATGTAGTAAAATGTATGGGTGTTACTTCTAATACTAGGGCAAACAGACAGTGTCTTTGCATCGCGTGTACTCACTCCATCTCCGCCTCCAGAGGAACAAAAAAAAAAGTGGTAAGAGGGACTCCTGGTAGAAATCTCAAGAACAACTTAGAAAGAATATTTCTGAGTCCTATATTCCTAGATGTGTTCATGAAAACAGATCGTTTCCTAGCTCAACCTAGAGATACCTGTAGTCATGACCAATAGGCACTTTAATGATGCCCTGACTGACAGACATGTTTTTCAGCCTTGCAACAGACCTGGAGTGAGCCACAGGCACCCAAGGAAATCTGTCCTTAGTTCCTGACCCACAGTGATGTAAGGTTGCATATACTTATTGTTCCAGACATTAAGACGGAGGCTAATTTCTTTCTCAACAACAGTGCTTGATGTGTCAAAGCTATCATCCCATCATATACATTATAGGTCCCTGGAGACAGCTTTGTGTATGTGCAGTAGGATGACACTGTCTAATTATGTCACATACATACTACTGAAGCATGTAATATCCCGGATGAGATTGCTATCTCTAATTGACAATAAAGCCCTAATGAAATCAAATCGCCTCAGAGTAATGATCTTTCTTCCCCACCTACAAAAATGTATTTCTAGTATTTCTGGAATATTTTTGGGAACTGTGTAGCAAACCCTCAGGCCAGCTATCACAGCATGAAGTCAGTCATTCGGGCTTCTGTATCCATTCTCTACCTGATCGTTCTACAGTCTGAATATTAGGCCGATTCTTTATCCTGTATCTGTGTATGTGTGTGTGTTTAAGAAACTACAGTTCTTACAATATAGTTGTTATTGTAACACATACAGTAGAGTTAAGTAACTGCTGAGATGTATACAGCGAGCCCTTTCAAAAACAGCGAGGTTTCAATGTGCTCCTATAGCTGAAATTCATGAGTATATAGGATATTTATACTGCTTAAATAAGTACCTTTCACTGTGATTTTTCCCCTCAAATCATAGACAAAGAAGAAGGCAATTTTAAAATGGAGTCCTTGAAGTCCCCCACCCACTGCTGATGTATGCTTTCTCAGCTTCATGAGTCATGGCTGTGTGCATACAGTTGGCTCAGATGAGCTGGCACCCTGGAAATGGGAGCAGCTGTGCTAAACAATTACGAGGCTCTAACTGAGAAAATGTCTCATGGGGGACAAAGAGCCAGCTGGGCATTGCTGGTGCTTGTCTGGTGGACGTTTGTTCGTTTGTATGGACACTAAAATTCCCAGGGCAGCAATCAATGGGGGAGATAATTCCACCAAGAATACATTAACCCAAAAGAGCTGCAACTGGAGAAGACCCTTTGTGGGGGAGCAGTTTGCCTTCAGTGAGGCAGCCTGGAAGCCTGTGCGGAACATCCCAGATCTGCAAAAAGTCTTTGGAGTACTGTATCTCATTAGGGAGATTGCTGCACATTAATGAAACTCAATTTATCAATCCTTAGTCATTTGTGTGTAACTTGTTGAAATAATACCCTTAAACTTTCTGATCCAAATTATACTGGAACTCTTTACATAGAACAAACTTTCAGTATTAATTTTGTGAAGCATATTTGTGATATCAAAAGCTGTATCAAAATATTAATATTTTCTTGGCATTACTGTCAAATAATCCCTCAGCACTTTAATCCACTCAGTAATTCAAAAAACTTCATTATCTTAGAGCCATCATTTTCCTTTTTATGAATACAGTTGCTAAAATGAGTTAATCTTTTAAAGCAGATTTTATATTTTCAATGTTATGTATATTTAAAATAAAAGTTATAAATCTTGAACTAATGAAAGATTTTCTTCCCAGTTCATTTAAAATTACTTCCACTTTACTAAGCAATCTATCTCTTGCTCTTTATCGTTAATAGCATAGGTTCATTAGTGCGCTCTATTAAATACACGTTTAGAACTCTTTAAGCATAGCTAATCTTGAAATAATCGATGAGACAATTGTTAACCCCATTATGATTTTGACTAAGTCTTGATGGTGAAACACAGTGTTTCTTTTCCTTGTGAGTTGAGAAGAGAGTGTCTTTCCAGGGAAGATTTGTAAGTTTGAAGATACACAGGATAATAGCCCATTTTCACCTCTGGAAAAAATACAGCTTCTATGATGTTCAAATGATTTTTTGCACAAAACATCACATTTGTAACAGCCCTTTATTATAGCAATAAAAATGCTCGTGGGTTTGAAGCAGACCATCAGATTTATCTGTGTTTGGTACCTCAGACGGAAATAAGGTGTCTAGAACTTGAATGGGCACATAAACATCACCCCTCAGTGGTACTAATGTACCTGATTTATAAAAAACAAAATTGTATTCAAAACAGCAAAGAAGTAGGGTACTCTTACCTGACCTCATGCAACTGTTAACTTGGAAACAAGGGTCATTCTGGATATTCTACAGATTTTTGTTACCTCTGACTCAGCCTGAAGGACACCAAGCGTTACATGTCAGAAATGCTCAGAGCACAGTCATTAGACCGCAAAGGTAGCACAAGAGACAAATCCAAGAGGAGGCGGAGCTTCTAGTGTGCAGGCTGACTGACTGGTAGCACTGCCAGCACCTTTCTTTCATTTGCACAAGCCCCCCGCCACTCACTCATACAAATCACAACAGGGAGCAGTCTTGAGACAAAGTAAACCCTGAGTTTGTATTCAGTAGGCTTCAGGGAGAGAAAGGATGGAAAAAAGGAGAAGGTAAAGTTTTGCTTTTTTATTTCCTATTTTGCAGTGGGTGGGCCCCTGAAAAACCATCTCTGTCACTTCTGTCTTTGCAGAGAAAAACACACAGAAGAAGAATAAAAGTAAACGGTGCAAAACCATTTTGTTCTCATTCTTATTTTCCGTCTCCTTCTGTTGTCTGAAAAGAATATTCCATTCTGGTTTTGAAAGTAAAATTCCGTATTGATTTAGGAAGTAGCTTAGAACATTTCTCTTTTCACAGAGCCTTTAAGGTAGCAGGGGAACACAGTCACAGCCTGACCACAGAGACATCATAACTGTGCGGAAAAGATTAGAGTTAAAGGAACAGTAGAAGAGTATACAGTATGCCTCTGTGTGACTTTGCCTCGAGGAAGGAAGCATCCTTTAGGAGCCAGTATTTAAGATGCACTAGGCTGGATATGGCGATGGTGAGGGTACGTAGATGTGACAGGAAGTATGCTCTGGGCAGAGACTTGTGAATTGTTCCTCTGATGGAAAATTAGGCTTCTGTAAAAAAACTATGCCCTTTTTACCAGTTACAAACTCTCCCTTTTTAATCATCTTGACAGTAGTAGGTAGACATCTGGAATGAACCTTCCAACAAGACGCTAGGTCCTGTTTAAGAACGTAGAGGATCATGTGTTCCTCACTGGTAAGCTCCTCGTAGATTCAGATTCCATCTACTGACATAGGATTTGATATCAATTTGTCATCAGCATACTCTGACTCTGGTAAGGCAATCCTGGAAAATATCTTGGTCTCTGATCTCATAATTAACTTTCCTCTAGCGTAGTTTATAAGTTCTCCCTCTTCGAACCCACACTGATGAGAACAGGAGACAGAAAGTAGTCCGGCCATTTGTGGATGGATGCTTAAAAGAAATCCCACACTAGCTCAGAATTGAGAAATAGATTGTTATTTATTTAGGGGTAGACTCACAAATCAGAATCCTGTGCTTGAGCGAAGATCAGAAACTGAATCTGGCAGCCAGAAAAGAGGCCGGATGCACGCTCTACATCTGTATATATATTATAAGAGGCCACGCCCCAGTGTGCGGGAAACCACTGACTGTAAGACTTCCTACAGCAGCCATTTAGGGACAGGGAACGTGATTCTTGTCAGAAATGTCCTTAGTTAGGCTCTGACTAGAGGCCAAGAGAGCCAGAAGGGGCTCGGGTTCTTGCTCTGGCTTGACAGTATTTCCTCTCCTTTCACACCACCGAGATGAGCATCACAGGCCAAGTGTGTGTGTGTGAAGATGTGACAGAAACCGAGACACCTGGAACCACATGGATGGCTTGAAAAGACTTTCCAACTCACTTTCTCCTGCCTCACCACCATTCCTGCCTTAAGTCTTAAGAAAAGCCCCTCACCAGCAGCTCAGCTCTACCTGCTTCCCAGGACTCACTTCTTCTCCGAAAAAGCTCCCCCTTCTCTCTCTCTATTTTAAGCTTCCAGCTACAATCCTGTAACAAAACTTCTTTCTCAGCTCTCCCCTGTGGGGTCCACGAACTTCATTCTTTCAAATCCCAAGACAAGAACACAGAGCCAGCAACTCAGTGTAAGTCTTGTGTGACCATGAATAAATACTCTGCACCCTAGCTCCCAAGTTAAAATTTAGTCGAGGATAGCCTCCATGGCACTCAGGGACCTCTCTCTCTCTCTCTCTCTCTCTCTCTCTCTCTCTCTCTCTCTCTCTCTNNNNCTCTCTCTCTCTCTCTCTCTCTCTCTCTCTCTCTCTCTCTCTCTTTCTCTAACTCAGTATCAGCCACTTATCAGAATGCACAGCATGTTCTCAGACCAAGTCGCCACCTGAATTAATACAGATTCGACATTTCTGAATTCTGAATGAGCAGAGCGTTGAGGCTTTATCACGGTTGTATGTTCTTACCCCTCCTATCCAATATTAAGCCAGTGAATCACGATCCATTGAAGTTTCTGGAACTAATTTAATTTCCCACCCTCTGCCTGCCACTGGCATGAGGTAGGCCCTTGGGCAGTTTAAGCTCCTGACCCCTACTTCAGCCTTTCTTTTGTGTTCTGTTTAGAAACCAGTTTAAACCCTAGAACAGGTCGTTAATCATTGTGGCTCCCAGGGCTTTTCTGGTGCTTTTGAAATAAAAGTTGGTCTGATACATATAAAACACGTAGGGGAACTTTTATTTTAAAAGCCTCAGATCTGGTCACAGAAATCACACGGATGGGGAAAGAAGAAGTACACTCTACATTTTTGTGAGTGGCAATGGTTCAACTGTTGGAAAATTCTGCTCCTGACTGAGTGGAGCCCATTCTGACGGGATTAGCAGAATGAAGCCCCACAAGACCTCTTTTTACATGATAGAAACATGTATTCGATCTCTTGAATTCCATATCAAATGCTTTTTGATAAGCTGAACTAATATCTGAAAACAAACATGGCCCATTATTCATCAGCTAAGCAGTACCCATACATAGTGGTCAGCTGTATTTATGCTGTTGAAATATTGGACTTGGAAGGTTCTTTTGAGGTGGAAGGTTTATGAACTTAATAAGCTCTTCTGGATTTCAAGTAAGCATATTCATTTTTTTTTTAAATGAGAGTAAGGGGCAGTACCTAAAGAAGAACTAAAGGTTCAAGCCAGACAATGATTAACTTTCAAAACTTCAACATGACTTGAATAATGATGCTCCTTTTTCAACTTTAATAAATGAGAAGTCGTCCTGCTTTGCCCCTTATAACTGTGATAAAAACCACAGCCCAAAGCAGCTTGATGAGGGAAGGGTTCATTTCACCTTGAAGGTTAGAGTCTGTCACTCATGGGAGTCGGTACAGAGATCAAGCAGGGACCTGGAGGCAGGAACTAAGCAGAGACTGTTGAGATTGCTCATTTCTGACTTTCTCCTCTACAGCTTGCTCATCCTACATCTTTACGTCACCCAGGACCAGCTACCAAGAAGTGGTACTATCCCAGTAGGCTATGCCCACCCACATGGCTGTTGATCAAGACAATACCTCACAGACTCTCCTACAGGGCATTCTGATGGAAGCATTTTGTCAGTTGAGGTTCCTTCTTTCCACAAAATGCTGACAATGTAAATGCAGGGATCTCTCCCTGCCCCAACTCCCAGTGTGTGTGTGTGTGTGTGTGTGTGTGTGTGTGTGTGTGTGTGTGTG
>LOJH01045934.1:0-13500 GCA_001685095.1 Ellobius talpinus
GGATGACGCATGAAGAAGGCTAATTGCCACGTGGTGACAGCGGCGCCCTACAATGGATGAACTGGAACCTCAGCCTATGGGAGGGTATGGGCTATTAATAACCCTTTCTCTGAAGCTTGTAGGAACCACAGTCCAAGTCTGAGGAGGAAGATGAGAACTTTCTAAGGAGGCAGGCAGGAAGAAAGAAGGTCCATCTCCTCAGAGAGATGCTTTCAGGGAACCAAATGTCCCTTTCCAATCAACTGCAATCAAGGAGAGTTCTCAGAGGTGCTGGGGACCTCTGCCACCATCTCTCTCTCCGTGCCCATCTTGGCATGCCTTCGTTCAGCACAAAGCCACTGTGATCATCCAGTTAGTCACTCCCCTCACAAAGATCTAAGGCTCAGAATACAAACACCAGATCTCCACTGTCCTGAGTCAAGTGTGACCATGCATCCTGGTGAAGCAGTATCCCAGTAACATGGAAGGGTGGAAAATCTGTGGACTGTCTCAGTACTGTCAAATTTATAAAAAACAGCAAACATTGTCACATGTTTTAGGAATCATTCTGAAAGGTTGGCTTTGCATTTGAAAGGACATCATCTCATCTAAGCAATGATTGTCAACAATTGTTTTAAAGTTATGTTTGTTTATTTATTTAGTGTACATATGTGTGTATGTTCATGGATGTATGTCACAGAGTGAACATGGAGGTCAGAGGACAACCTGTGAGAATTGCTTCTCTCCTTCCCTCATGTGGGTCCTGGGAATTAGACTCAGCGTGTGACTTGGCTGCAAGCATCATTACTAGCTTCACCATCTCACCTGCCTGGTTATCAACAATTTTCATGAAAAAAGAAGCCACACGCACTCCATCAGCAACTGTAGAACCTGTGTCAGCATGCACTGTGTCAGCAAGAGATCAGTTCACTGCAGAGACCCAGGACACTTGCACAGAGTTGTGACCCCCAAGTGTATCAAGCCAGCAGATTCCGGCTGCTTCACTTGGAATTCAAGTCTTCCAAAACATGGCCCAGATTTACTTCTTTTTAAAGAAAAAAAGATTTTTTTGAGTATGGGTGTTTTTCCTGCATGTATGCCTGTGCCCTGTGTGTGTCTGTGAAAGCCAGAAGAGGGTGTTGGATCTCCTGAGTTACAGACGGCTGTGATCCACCATATGGGTGCTGGGATCTGAACCTGGGTCCTCCATAAGATCAGCCTGAACTATTAACCGCTGAACTATCTCTCCAGATTCCCAATATCCTCTTTCACCAAGGGGCCTGCATCAGATCCTTTGAGGCCCTAAGCCCTGATGTGTCTCCCTATTGTCTTCCATGGTACAACTGCAACATAAGGATAATGAAATCTGATGCTTCTGTTTTTTTTTTCAGAATGCTATTAAGCAAAACATTTTGTTGCCTGTGCCATGCTGATAGATGGACTGCATCACAGGCTGATGGAATGAATGCACAGCATCTCCCGCTGTACTGTTAGAAGTGGTCAAGCCCTCACAGGCCCTCGGGCTTCCGTTGTGCCTAGCACCGGTTAACCAATTTCCCTCTACTCTCAATCCCCTACTCTCTGGTTTATAACTTTGCTTTTTCAGTGAAAGCCTTGCTTAACACCCAGATGCATATCACTATCATCTCTCCCTGAGAAAGACCCTTCCTGAATGAGAAGCGTTCCAGTGGTTATTCTTAGAGTGAACGCTCTACTCTCCCAGATAATGCTTTTCACGTTACTTAAAATAACACCACGATGATACATCAGCCATTTGTACTTTTTCTGCGTATACGTGTCTCGTGTCTATGTGTACAAGTATATGTGCTTGTGCATATGTGTGCACATGCATGTGGAGGCTGGAGGTTAATGCTGGATGTTTCCAGGAGTTTTCTTTCCTTTGAGGCAGAATCTCAGTTTCCCTCAGAGCTCAGATCTGTGCACCATGGTACAGACACATCAGTACTCACACATACCTACATCCATCATACACAGGCTAAAACACAGTGAAAACAGGAAACTTTAATATGTCATAAAACAGACTCCCAAGACATCGCTGTCTCAGTTAGTTTTAATTGCCAACTTGACACGCCTGGCGCCATCTGAGAGGAAAGTGTAGGCTGAAGAACTGCCTAGATCAAACTGGCCTATGAGAATGTCAATGGGGGATTGTCTTGATTATTAATTGATGCAAGAGGTCCCAGGCCACTGTGAGCAGCATCATTCCCTAGAAAGGTGGCCTGGGTTGTATAAGAAAGCTAACTAAGCATGAACCAGAGCCAGCAAACAGTGTTCTTCTGTGATTTCTGCTTCAAGTTCCTGCTAGAGTTCCTGCTCTGACGTCCCTTAATGATGGAAAATGTCCTACACCAGATAAATCCTCTCCTCACCTAAGTTGCTTTTGGTCAGAGTGTTCTATCATAGCACAGGAAGAAAAACCAAATCAGTACACTCTCCCTGATTTCCTTCCTCTGCTGGTCCTGCTCCTCCCCACCCCTTCCCACTGTAAACCCAGAGCTACAAGACATTGAGGTAAGTCTTCAAACAAGTTCTGTGACCTCATTAGACTGTCAGCTTTGCAGAGCAGGAGGTGAGCTGCCATGCTCCCCAGCTGCAGTTTTCCGGGATAGAGGAGGGCTGGAAAGGCCTGGAGCTGGGGGGAGGGGTCCTGGAACCTTCTGGTGCAGCGTGCAGTGCCCCTTCTGCGGCTAGAGTTCTCTGCATTGGGGGAAAGAACAAGGAAGAAAGTTGGCAAGAGAAATGAGAACTTCCAGAATGAAGGGAGCTCTCCCCACACCAGATGCTGCCGGCAAGTGCAGACTCTAGGAAGAGATTGTAGGCAGGGTGACCTAGAAGGGAATGAGCGTCACCCTCTGAGAAGCAGGCAAACATTACTGATGTTATAATACATGGCAGGAGAAATCACTGCAAGGTTTCAGAAGCAAATCTGAATCCAAGTGTAGGCCGATAAGATAGCTTAGCAGGTAAGAGCAAGTTCAGCCAAGCCTAACAACCTGAGTTGATCCCTGGGACCCACTTTATAGGAGAGAATTGCCTCTTATGTGCAGTCCTCTGACCTCCATACAATGCTGTGGTGTGTGTGCCTACACATACACACGCACATAAAATGAATAAATAAAAATGTAGTTAAAAATCTAACTTAAAAACAAACAAACAAACGAACATGAGTGAAGGGTCTTCAGAATATCCAAGTACCAGGGCTTCTTTCTCTGCTCTTTTCATATTCTCTTCACATCCACCTCGCTCTTTTTCAGGTTTCTGCCTTCAGCCTCCCAGATTCATTCATTGGTCTGCTGGAGAAGTGAAGGCTGCTGTAAGTCCTTTGGGTGACACCCTGATAGCTGCATTTATAAAGAAAGACTGAAGTGCCATTCTTGGCTGGAAACCACAAGTTCTAGACTCATGGTTCATATTGTATCTTTAGGACTACAGTAATGGAATGATATGCTGTGTCCAGGCTGTGGACAGGGAATCCTTAAACTTGGCCTATGGGACCCATAGGCAGAGAGGAAGGAGAGTGTTCTTGTTCGGAGAGTAAATAACCACTCTGCCTTAATTTCTGTTGCTGTGAAGAGACACCATGACTACCGCAACTCCTGCAAAGGAAAACATTTAATTGGGGCTAAACTACAGTTTCAGAGGTTTAGTTCATTAGAGGGAAGCATGGTGGCACACAGACAGACATGGTGCTGGAGAAGGAGCTGAGAGTTTTACATCTTGATCTGCAGGCAGCAGAAGCAGCTGTGTCTCACACCGAACATAGCTTGAGCATATGAGACCTGAAGGCCCACCTCCACAGTAACACATTGCCAACAAGCCCACACCTACTGCAACAAGGCCAGACCTCCTAATAGGGCCACTACCTATGGGACAAGCATTCAAACACAGGAATCTATGGGGGGCATTTCTATTCAAACCACCACACCTCAAAGGTTCCTGTATTTAAGCTTGATTTCCAACTGATGAGCTGTTGGGAAATAATTGAGTTCTGAGATCTGTGACCTAATCAATGGTTTAATTCCCTTATAGAGTCACAATGTACCACACTATTGGGAGGTGGGGCTTAGTGGGAGGACGTAGGTCACTAGGGGTGGAGCAGTGTCCGGGAAAGATATACCTTGCCCCTGACTCTTCTTAACTTTCTGTTTCCTGGCTACATAGGAGTGAACAACTCTCCTACACCAGGCCTTCCAGCCATGATGCTCTGCCTTCCTAAAGGTCCAAAAACACAGAACCACACTCCTGTGGCCTGAAACTTCTAGAACTATGAGCCAGAACAGATCTTTTCTCATTTAAGTTATTGCTCTCAGATACTTTGTCTCAGTGACAGAAAGTCCCATGGGCAATTTTCATTAGAGAGGTTGTTTAGAGTTGGAGGTCCTTTCTCAAAGGCTTGTGAGAGTTTTTTTTGGGGGGTGGTGTTTATTTGTTTTCTCTTTGCTAAAGTTCAGGCCTCTACCAAGAATTAAGAGTAGAGGGAAAGCCAGGTTTTAGAAGGTTTAGAGCTTTATCATTTGAGATGAGAGGGCAACGGGGTGAGTGAGCAGCCCCGAGAAGAAGCTGAGGGCAGGAATCATGATCTTCTTAGTTGGCATCATTGGTGGCAAGCTTGGCTATGATTCAATATCCTGGGCACAGTAGCAATCAAAATAAGAGTCAGGTCAACACAAAGTTGGAGGATAGAAGCAGAGGGGTTCTAACTGCAGGTTAACGGGGCTGAGGTGAAGGAGGGCAGAACTGGGGAGGCCATCTAGTAGTGCTGCCAGGGCTGTGTCTCAGCCATGTCTCTCCAGACACCAGAGACAAGACCTTCAGTAATGTGCTGGCTAATATTTTGCCAGTGGGATACAAGCCAGGGTCTTCTGGGAAGAAGGCACCTCAAATGAGAAAATGCTGCCATCAAACTGGTCTGTGAGCAAGTCTGTAGGGGCATGTTCTTGATTAAACAAATGATGCAGGAGGGCTCAGCCCACTGTAGGCAGTGCCATCCCTGAGCTGGTGGTCCTGGGTTCTATAGAAAAACAGGTCAAGCAAACCACGAGGAACAAGCCAGTAAGCAGAGCTTCTCCATGGTCTCTGATTCAGTTCCTGCCTCCTGTGTCCTGCCTTGAGTTCCTGCCCTAGTTTCCCTCAGCGTTGGACTGCAACATTAAATGTAAGTCAAATAAAAGCTGTTTTTGGTCTTGGTGTTTACCATAGCAGGGAAAAGGACAGGTAGGGTGCACATGTCTTGGTTTGTGTGGAGGAGCTGATGCCCTATCAGCCAGGCCTCCTTTGGTTATCAAGAGGTCTCATTTGGATGCTGAACCAAACGTTCTATGCACATCTGGGTTTGTGTGGAGGAATCGATGCCCTTTTCATCTGCACATCCTTTGGTTATCACAGGTCTCATTTGGGTCAACTCTGAAGCAGCTGAGGAAGATAGCCTCTCCTGGATGCCACGTCTTTGTGCCTTGCAGGCCCAGACCACGTGGTCTACAGAGAGTAAAGCCTAGCTCTTGCTTCCTGCCCCTCAGTCCTACCAGACTGTGCAAGGGCTGGAGCACTTGAAGACTTGGGGTCTAAATTAGAAGGACCGACCCAGTGAGTCTGCCTGGCCTGACATGTTGGCTTCCATAGGGAGAGGCTGCATACGCCTGAGGCAGGGGGAACACAGCATTGTTAGCAGCTGGTGTGGAGACTGCCTGCTCTCAGACTGGATTCCCTGAGGTGTTCTGATATAACTAGGTGCCCTGAGCCAGGAAGTCCCAGAAACTGCTCGGAGTTTCTGACCACCCACTTCAGATTTTCTTGGTGTGGAAGAAGTAAGGGTCATGGGGAATCATCTTGGTACCCTTCACAGGGCAGCCAGTGATGACTCCTGTGAGGTGATGTTCAGTACTGGACTCATGATCATAGGGATGGCTCTCCAGGAAACACTATAGCTGTGCTGCATCTGAAGCACCCAGCTGGTGGCCTTGATCTTGGTGTGCAGACCTCAACAACAGCCACTGTAGCTGGCGAGGAGGAGAAGGAGGCTGGCTGGAGCTGGGGGAGGATTTTTTCCGGCCTCCGGCCTATGATCACCTTATACTCTAAAGCAGGAGGATTAATAACTAGGGTAATTTTACATCAGCCAAAATGTGACTACAGATGTGGGCTTATTGGGTGAAACAGCTAATCCCTTCTGCACTTGGCTCACTTAGGAAATATGACGCCTGGGTTTGTCAAGGCAGTGTTTTCAAATGGGCCACTATTGCGAGCAGGCCTCTTCAGGCTAGAGGGCAGCTGTTTTGGATTGTCTGGGCCCTTCAGTATTGGGGGGTGCTGGCGTCTTCTCAGAAGATTGAGGATGGAAAGGGAGGGAAGGGGCCGCTGTTTGCTAGTGGTGTGGGGGCTCTGGGCTAAGAGGGAGGGCAGTTGACGGGAAATGCCAGGTGTCGGAGTGGGTGGGTGCACGGAAAAGCAGTATGGAAAAAGGCTTTGGTATGTCTAAGGTTTGCTGCAATCTAAGACCAAAGTCCTTGAGAGACTGGGGTGCAGCAGGAAGAGAGAAAGGGGTAGAGGAAAGGGGTGTACCTGGGCATATCAGCAGGCACCCAGGGATTTGCAGTGCGGTACTGTGGGAGGCGCCAAAGTCAGGAGTCCCAGCGCGATAGCTGCTGGAGCAAAGATAAAAGGCTTTCCAGTCTGCTCGTTCCCTGGGCAGCCATCCTGGGGCGAGTAACTGGAGCAGCACAGCTCTTCGAGGGCTGAGATTTGGGTAGAGGGAGGGAGCCCTGGGGCAGACGATGGGCGGGGCCGGCGCAGGGAGAGGAGCGCGGAGCTGGAGTGAGGCGTGGCCTCCTGCACGTTCCCTTGTCCTGTGCGCCCGACCTGGGGCTGGGTGTGGCCGCCCACGCAACTCGACCCTGGGTGGGCCTTGGGGACACCAGCGCCTGTTAAGAGCGGGTATCCAACTAGGGTGGGACCGCAGTCGGGGGATACAGAATTCTGTGTGCCTGAGCCCAGAGCGCCCCTACTCCTCCTTGCGTTGCGGTCCCAGGCTGGAAAAAGCAGGACTGAGTAAAGCCTCATTCCAGAAACTTCAGAAATGCCCAGGGTTCTTGGAATACTTCAGAAAAGCGGAGTGTCTGACACCCCAAACGCTTCTTAACAGGAGGCAGAACCTGATGGGGGTGGAGGATGGGGTTCAGTCCTTGTGGGTGGAGCCCATGGTGACTATGGACTTGAATAAATGCCTCCTACCCATTTTCCGCCTCCCCCACCCGTTTCTCTAACCCTGTGTTCTCATATAACAACCCCACCTCTCCCAACCCAGTGTGCGGAGTCCAAGATTTCTCTCTTGAAGGGCAAGGTGGTCCATGGAGACAGGGCTTCTTCGGAGGGAAGAATTTGGCCTTCTGGGCCAGCTTCTGGATCTAGAGGCTCCATTGCCATGGCAACAAGTTCTTCCCGTGGGAATAAGGAAGTCCCGAAAGTGGAGCAAATTGGAAAGGGGCCGCCTGAGTGCCAGCTGGGGCTCTCTGCCGGGCGGGAAAAGGGAGGTGAGGTCTACCGGGTGGGGGCGGGGGCTGCTGAGTCTGTTCCACAGCCCTAAGCTGGATGGAGCAGCATTTTTTAGAGTCAGATGGAGCCACACATGCTAGGCATGTGGCACGAGGCGCTCTCCTTTGGGCCAGTTAGCAGATGTGCTTGCTTAGAACAGCGACTGGCAAGCCCCGGCCTGGGCTTGGCGGCCTTGCTTCAGTGAGATCCAGCCTCCAGTAGGTGGTGAGATAAGGAGACTAAAAGCCCTAGACCATTGAGAGACAGTTGAAACTATGGAGTTAAGCTCTGTGTGGTAAAGGGCACTGAGTTCTTTTGCAAAACTTTTCAAGTTTTGAAGGTTTTAAAACCACAAGTTACAGTTTTAAAAAACTCTCTGGAAAAATATAAAAAGGTGAAAAAGACCTACAACCACTCATTGATAACTGTGATCATGTAGCCCAGGCTGGCCTCCTGTCTCCCAACTCCCTACTTCTGCCTCCTGGGTGCTGGGTCTGCAGGATGCATGCCGACACAAGCCTTCAACTTTCTGGATTCTGGGTAGAAGAAGATTATGCTGTCCATGTTTGTGGCTTGCATTTTCTCTCAACATGAGGAAGGCATGAGAAGATGAAGAAAATCTCTACCAACTTCTCTAGTGGCATAAGATACACTGCTGTCTATAAACAAACAGATATCGCTGCAAATTTAACTTGCTTCATGAAGTTTACTCTTCTGCTTGGCTATCCATACCTGAATACATATAGTTTTGAATGCTCAGTCTGTTAGATTTAAGATAAACTTCTAGAAGTAGAATCAGTAGGTTAAAGGACATAGGCATTTAAACATTTTGATGCATATTTTTCTATTTAGAGCCTGTGAATTTTTTTAAGGAGCCAGCAGAGTTTAATTGTTTCCACCCATATTGAGAATGACAGGGAAAGCCCCATTACACACAGTGTCTTTTTATGGCTAATCCCTCACTTCTAATGCAGCTCAGAAAGCACTCTGAATAATGAACAGGCCCCTGCTGGGAGCACCTGGGGCTCCGTCCTGCAGGAGAAGGAGAGCACCCGTCACAGTGCCCCACTAGGGACTGCAGGCAACATGCAGCCTCCCCTGTCCCCGCTGCTGGTTGGAAAGGATGGCAGGTACATTCTCAAGTAGGTCAAGGGGATGTAGCCAGAGCACCTCAGCTACAAATGAATTATGACTCTTTCCCCGAACCCATGCCAAGGGCTGAGGTTAATCCAGGACAAAAATTGCATAATGGGTTAAGATTTCATTTGGCCCTTCACCTTCTCTCTCTGCTCCCTAAACTTTCTCTTGGTGCCAACCCCAGCTGCTCAGGATCCCAAATGATTTAACTCTTCAGGGCATGGTGAGAATGTAGGCCATCTCAGCAGTTTAGGTGGTCAGAAATAAAAAGTGCAGTTCTCCCAGGCGCATTAATGTTTTAAGACAGAAACCAAAGGGGAGGGACTCTCTTAACTGAGAGGCCTTGGCTGGGGCCACATGAGCCTGAGGCTGGTCCAGCAAGGGGAGTTTGTCCTTTCTCGGCGGGGCAGATAAAAGATGACAAAATGAAGGCAGGAGCAGAGTGGGAGGGAAGAGGCAGCGTCATTACTGCGCCCTCACCCCCACCACAGCCCCAGCCCAGAAAGTGAGGCAGCCAGAGGAAACTGGGCTGAATTTGCTGCTGAGGGGAATGGAAAAAGGGTGAGATAGTCAGCCAAGAGGGAGAAGATGGACTGTTAAATAAGTGGGAGAGAACAAAGGACCTGGCCTTGGACTAGGGGAGACACTGGGCTAGAGACTCCGAGTCACAGCTAAAATCTGTCCACCCAATCCAGAAGTTGGTGGAGGGGGAACAGTAGGAAGAATCTTGAGAGAGGTCAATTCCTTCAGCCTGCGTGCCCTCTGGTTATGTTCACATTGGAGAATGAAAGAATGTCCCTAGTTAAGTTGTGGGCTGCTTGACAATGACTTTTACCTCCTTGTTAGCTCCATGGAAGCCATGGTCAGATGGACTATGTTTCTCTGCTAATGCCATCTGGGAGGAACAAAGAGGGTCTCTCCTCACAGCAGCTTTATTTCTTACCTGCACAGCCCCTCCAGCCAGCCAGTGCTGCCAGTAGCCATCTGCTGGCCAGTTCTAGTGACCATGTTTCAGTTCTCATGAACTCTCTTGGCCATGTCTGTTTCCAGGCCCACCATTTCGAAACTTTATCTTCTCCTGGCCTCCGCAGACCTGGCCCTCTGCTGGGTCTGTCCTGACTCCGAATCGCAGTGCTCCCCAAGCATACTGCCCTTCAAGCCAAATGAGGGAGTGGAAAGAACGCAGGCTTCAGAGCCAGAGCAACTGTGTTTGACTCTGGGCTGCATCGTTTATTAGTTGGGTAACCTCTGTGAGCCCCAGTTTTCTCCACTGTACAATGCAGAGCATCACTGATACTTGAAAATAGCGTAGGTAGGGGGCAGACCCATGTTCATGGTGCTGCGTGGTGACTCTGCTGCATACTATCCAATGGCCCGTTGCCTCCCTGCTCACCTCTGGGTGGAGAAGAGCCAGCTCTACCCTGACTCCTCTCAACATCTGGTCCTTGTCTCCACCTATCTGCTAAGAGTTTCTGTTTCTGATGTCCTGCCACGACCCAGCAATGGCCTGCACAAACCAACCTGTCACCCTTCCCTCTCCAAAGCTCCTTGCCAGGATTTCCATGTTGCAATTTCCCAGATGTTCTAGCTTGAAAGGCTTTCTGGAGTCTTGAATGCAGACATCTCTGTCCTTGTGATAGTGGCTGCTGGTAGAGGTGTATCATGTGTGGTAAAATGGTGTATGTGCATTTCTGATTTAACCCCAGTGGACTTTGAAGGATATGGTCCTACAGATGATGTCCAGAGAGAGACAGAGGCCAGGCTGAAGGGAGCTTGCAGCACATTAGATTGCACATCCTGAGCTTATTGGGTTTCTTGGAGATTCCATCCATGGAGTCACAGGTTGGTTCCACATCCTGCTAAGTCAAGACTGGAGTGGCTCTATCTTCAAAACAAGCTGACCAGCCTCTCCCAGTGTTCCCCTTAGTGTCTGGCCTTTCCTCACCTTCCTGCCACCAAAGAGGCATGGACACCCCCAACTTGACGTATCCTCTTTTGGCAGTTCCTAGTTATTGCGATTTTGGCTTTCATCCCAGCCTGGGAAGAGCTCTCACTAAGGCCAGTAGGTGACTCTTCTCAGGCTAGTCTCTTTACTCTTCCTCAGTTTGGGGCCCTCTCCACATATAAGCCCCCCTTTAGCTCTCTAAGTTTCCTAGTTTCTCTTCTGGATTTCCTCCTCTCTTCCCTTTCTACCTGGGCTATCTGCTCTAACCTCTCTTGAATACGGACGAAATTCAGGTTTCTTTCTATGCCAGTGACTTTTTTTTTCAAGCATCCTATTCTTGGTGACCTCATTCACTCCTGTGGCTTAGAATATGTTTCAATACCACTATATAGGCGATTCCCAAATATCTGTCTCTTGCTTGCCTTCCCAGATAGTGATTATTAATTTAAAATATCCTTATCCTCCTACCCAGAGTTCCCATTTTGTACTCACCACTTACTAGCAGTGTTTGTCACTGTCCCCACCATGTGGAGTGGCCAGATGGTTGTTGAAGCATTACTCTGGGTATGTTTGTTTCTGGATGGGCCTGACGTCCACTAGTGACAGTGGAGTGAACATTACCAGTCAGTTGGCAAAGGATCCACTCCAGACTCATCAGCATTGCTCTCGATCCCAATCATCTCTTAAGCATTTCCTAAAGTCGGGGTGGAAGTCTTTGACTTACTGAGACTCTTAGGGTGAAAGAGACTCAAATGGGACAGAAAGGACTCAGCAGGGTAGTGACCTCAGCTGAAGCCCAGGCACAGCTTGATCCCTGGGCACTCAGGAGCATCGCAGAACCCATGCCACCCTGAGGCCCTTTGTAGGTTCTCTGCTCCTGGAGGGTGTGTGTGTGATTGCTCCCTGAGAACAGATGATTTCAGCAAATAGCACATGAGCACTCCAGCTGCCTAAATTAGAAATCTAAGGGCCATTCCCATCATCTTCCTTTTCTTTAACCTTCCTTCTGTCCAGTCCTGTCACTCTCCAAGATTCAAACTCAATCTCTTAATTGCTGTTTACTCTTTCTATGTTTTGGAAATTATGTTTGTTTGTTTTTTAGTGTGGTGGGGGCTTAGAGAACAACCTGCAAAAGTGGATTCTCTCTTCCAGTGGATGGGTCCTGTGGATTGAACTCAGGCCATCTGGCTTGGCAGCAGGAGCCTTTTACCTACAGAGAGCCATCTTGCTAGCTCCCATTTAATCTTTTCTGTTTGTGGTCATTATCTAAGTTGACATCACTGCCTTCTACTTTCTATATTACTACAACAGCTCTTCTGAAACTGACTAGTGTATTATCTGTAGATAATAGATAATAGGCAGGAAAATTCACCTTTCTAAAATCTCCATCTTTTCATGTTACTTTCTTTCTTAACTCTTCCATGACTTGCATGAGGT
The DNA here is from genome assembly GCA_001685095.1 of Ellobius talpinus. NCBI lineage: Eukaryota > Metazoa > Chordata > Mammalia > Rodentia > Cricetidae > Ellobius > Ellobius talpinus. The sequence continues at coordinate 12,047 of LOJH01045934.1, forward strand.
TTTAGACTTTGTTTGAGACAGGCTTTCAGGAGCCCAGGCTTATCTTGAACTTTCTAGCTGAGGGTCACCTTAAACTTCTGATCTTCCTGTTTCTACTTCCCAAGTAAGAGGATGACAGCTCCTCACCAGGCCCAGGGCTTTGTGTATGCTAGTCAAGCCCTTTGCCAGCAGAACTCCATCCCCAGCACTGCATGGTATTTGAAATGATTGAAACCATGCATGACCTTGGTTCCACTCCTCAATCTTGGCTTACCTTCTACTCTTGACTTCAAGCTACAAGGATCACTTTCAGCTTCTTTCTTCATACCTTCCTCTGCTTCCTGCCCCTTTGCCATCTCTCAGCGATTGCCTTTCCCTTCCAAGCTACCATGTGCCCTTTAAACTCCTCCTTCCTCCTTGCTCCAGATGCCCATGATGCATCGTACTTCCGCATCTTGTCTCATCACATGGCATTAGAAGCATGGCTTCGGTACCTGTACCCCTCACTAAGACACTGCTAAATTTCCACCTTGCTTCTCTCTATACCTTTCCTTATCTCTCTTCCCTCTCACCAGTTCCTGTGTTTTTAAAGATAATTTCCCTCTCATTTCCTCTTCTCTAGCAGTTTAGCAGGAACTCATTTGATATCCACTTTTAAAAAGTCATGGATTGATAAACTGCTTGTCTAACTGAATCACAAGCCTGGTGGCTTCAGGGATGGTGCTTATATTTCTATCACTGTATAACCAGGGCTTGGTACATAGGTAGAGATGAATGGAAGTTTCTTTATCTGAGTTAATACATGAATAATAATATTCTTTTTTTTTGCTTATTCTGAGTGGTAGCACCTGTGCCTTCCTCCTAGTAAATAATTAACATGTATATTTATACATATGCGATATGGTGTGTATGTGTATGATGTGGGGTGTGTGTGTGTATGGGTAACCCAAGCCTCATACATGTCAGGCAAGCCTCCAGCCTCAGTCAATAATGAAACAATAAAAGTATAATAAAAGTATCTTTTCGTTTTCTTGATTTTTTTTAGCTGTGCTACAAATCTTTGTTCTTATTTTTAATTTTTTATTCATTTTACATACCAATCACAGTCGCACCTCCCAACCTCCATCCACCACTAAGAAAGGGTAAGACCTCCCATGGGGAGTCAACAAAGCCTGGTTCTTCAAACTGAGGCAGGACCAAGCTCCCCCCCTCCCCTCGAGCATCAAGGCCAAGCAAGGCATCCCACCATAGGGAATGGGCTCCAAAACACTAGCTCATGCACCAGGGATAGATTCTGGTCCCACTGCCAAGGGCCCCACAAACAGACCAAACCACACAATTCTGTCAGCCACATGCAGAGGGCCTAGTTCCGGTTCCATGCAGGCTCCCCAGCTGTCAGTCTAGAGTTCATGAGCTCCCATGAGCTTGGATCAGCTGTCTCTGTGGGTTTCCCCATCATGATCTTACCCCCCCCC
>LOJH01045935.1:3883-17431 GCA_001685095.1 Ellobius talpinus
AGCTAGTTCCAGGACAGGCTCCAAAGCTACAAAGAAACCCTGTCTCGAAAAACCTGTGTGTGTGTTGTGTGTGCGTGTGTGTATGTGTAGTAAGTGTGTAAGTGCAGATGTATGTGTGCCATGGCATGCTTGTGGAGGTCATCTTCCACTTTGCTGAGGTAGGTTCTCATTGCAGCTGCTGTGCTGACAGGCCTTTGCCTCCCAGGGGTGTTGGGGTTACAGACGCACCTCTGCATCCAGTTGTGCAGGTGGATTCCAGGGATCAGACTTGCAAAGCTAGAATACTCACTGTTTGAGCCCTCTCCACTGACGGAAACAGTAGAAATTCGGCTCTGCTTGCAAGAAATAAATAGCAAAAATGGGCTAGGGAGAGTCAATCGTCGTGCGGGATCCTGGGTTAGAATCCCTAATACCCACGTGAAAATACAGGACATACACAGAGACAGGAGAATCCTGAGCGTTTGCTGGTCAGCTTCCTGCTCAGGGGTGCAGCTTCCGTCTCAAGGCAGTAGGGTCGACTGATGAGGACACCTGATGTTGTTTGGCCTTTACTCACACACATATCCACATGTTTACATGCATGTACCACGTACAGGAGAAAAACAAGCAAAAATATATTTTTTACAAATTAAAATTTCAAGGAGTTCTGTTGAAATCATGGGATTTCAATGTGGTCTGGCTATACAAACACCATGCTGACACAGTGTCCCCAAGCAGCAGGAAGCTGCCAGGCATATGAAGGTCAGCATTTGAGGACCGTTCTCAATTTCACTTACCTGTCACAATATTAACACTCAAGTGGTCAAGAAACATGACTCTGGAATTAGAAACAGTGTCGCCTGTCTCACTGGCTGACTTGGAAATGGCACCCTTAATCCATGGGCTCCTGTGAGTTGAAATTTGTCTGCTGTCTCATAGTTTCTCCCCAAATGTCCATTTGAACTTACTTTATTCAGAACTACTTCCTTCCCCTGTTTTTCTTTTCTTTCTTTATTTCTTTTGTTTGTTTGTTTTGAGACAGGGTTTTTCTGTGTAGCTTTGGAGCCTGTCCTGGAACTCACTGCCTACACCAGGCTGGCCTTGAACTCAGCAACTCAACAGAGATCTACCTGCCCCTGCCTCTTGAATGCTGGGATTAAAGGCTTGCACCACCACCGCCCAGCTCCACTGTTTTTCTCATGGCACATATACCAGAGAGTATTCTTTATTTTGGGTTAAATGAGCTCTGCCTTTGAGTTGTCTACATTTTCTTTGTCTCCTCTTTTGCTGCAGAAAGCAATCTTGAAGTTCAGCTACTCGGTGCAGGGGGAGAGCGACACTTGTCTGGGAGGCAGATGGTCCTTTGATGATGTGCCAATGAAGCCCTTGCGAACTGTGATGGTAATCCCAGGTGACAAGATGAGTGAGATCATGGAAAAGCTGAAAGACCATCTATCTGTTTAGTCCATTTCCCCCGGACAGTGAAGGACTTTTTTATGTATAATTACCAAGAAACCATTGGGGAGATACTGAAAAACTCATTATTTTATTCAGTCAAGTTCTCTACAAAAAGTAGGCTTTTGTTCCATGTGTCTGTGACACATTTACTTTTTTTTTTTAAGTTCTGGTCAAATTATGAATGATTGGTTAAAAACTTCCAATAAGAAAAAGATGGAATAGTAATTTTAAGAACTTAATAAAAACTATTTATTTTAAAATCGTTTGAAGTGGTACTGTCCAGGACTGTCCTGGCTCCAGCAGCCCATCACCAGCCTCCCCTTGGTGTCCTTATTGCACTCTGTCTTGGAGAGGTTACTGGATCGAGCATCTCTGCTCCGCAGCATCAGGGCACTTGTCACACCCATCCTGGTCCTTTTTCACAGCTGTGGTGGGTAGGTGGCTTAAGGCTTGCTGTAGGATGTCCTTGCTTTCACTAGGAGGCAGGTTACTGAAATAGTACTGTGGGACCAGCTGCATAAACCTGTTCATTTAAAACAAACAATGCTGAGAGCTGGGGACTGGCAGACAGATGTCAGGTGTGTGTGAGTCTGCCCCAGCCTCAGAATAAATGGACCTGGTATTTCATTTGAAGATCTGGTACCCTGTTCTGCCTCTGTACATAATATGCACTCTGGTTTTCGTGCAGTCAGTCTCACTGCACTTCTGAATGTTCATTCTCTAGTATGAGGCCATTATCATGAGAGGGATCAGAGCATATGATTGGAGAGAGCTTTGGGTAGGCACCAGGGAGAGCGTCTTTGTTTCTTAACCTCATAGTTCTCCTCCGAATCCACCTCTGTAAGTAAGCTGTGACCTTGAACATTATGAGGCATGAGGTGCCTTTAAGTCTGGAGTCATCTCTGAGACTGTTCTCAGTTTCTCCACTTACCAGTTATACAGAGATCTTTAGAGCATATAGAGGCCTTCCTCTTGTTTCAAACACCAGTTGCTGTGCATTGTGCTTGGGTTAACATCTAAACCCTTCTGCGGCCTACAAACCCTCTGGAAACTGCCTGTCTCTTCAACCTCACTGTTCGTTCCTCCTCCTCTGAGTCACCCCCGACCCCCAGTTCCAGCCAGTGGTTAAAGCAAGCCCTCCCTCCTCAGTCAGACTTACAGCCCGGGTGAGACTGCTGAGGCGACACTGATGTAGTTGTTCTCGGCTATGCTGAACTGATGGAAGAGGACCCACTCGGGCATCTTCTTGGTGATGGAGTAGCTTGACAGTGGATGCAGCTGTGCAACCTGCTTGTGTGTGAGCATTAAGTAGTTACCTGACCCATCAACATCCCGAGCAATCTAAAAGGCAGGGTCAAAGAAAAAGGGAATCGAAACACAAACACGTTAGTTGAAAAATTTTATACAGAGTAAAATTAAAATTTTGTCACCCATGTTTCCTGTTTTTAGATCATAGAAAATAAGTCACAATGACTTGTCTTAAAACTTGAGATAGTGACGACAGTCAGCTTCAGCACTTTAGGGCAGCCGCTGAAACAGTGTGACTGTAAATGTTTGGGTCATGAAATAGAAGGTAGCATGCCACCAGCTCTGCCGTCAACTGTCCATGCTACCCAGACTTTATACCTAGTGTTTAGCTCAGCTCATCTTTACCATACCTCTTACATAGATAACCTACATTTCCTCACAGATGAAGAGAGCTATACTGAAATGCCATCTCTCCATTAAAACTATTCGTTGGGGTACACTGTGGCCCGATCGGATGTGAAGAACATACCTACACCTCTGTCATGGACATTACTTAGCCTCTCAATGGACATGAAAGAAACAACTGAGGCGGTACTTTAACTTGCTGGGCATTCAGATCACTGGTAAAAGGGAAAGAGGAACTGTGGTGTCTTCTTCCCTCTCTAGGGAAGATCGGTCTCCTTGGACAAAACTAACATACAGTATTCTGGCTTGAGAAGTATGCTTAAATACCAAATCTTAAATTGACATCTTTTTAGTGTTATTAAAAAGTTAAGGTCAATAAAACTATCACTGTAAGCGAGATTGCCGGCTGAATCTCCTATGTATGTGGAATTCATGCCACACGTACCAGGGCAGCTCCACTCCTGCTTACCTGCATAAAATATCCAGAGAGCAGCGATTTCTTGACGTTCAGACTGTTTTCCTTGGAGCCAAAAGCAGGCTCTGTATAGGGAAGCTCGATCCGTTTAATAATTTCTAAGAGTTCTGCTCGGATGATATCTGCCGTCCTGAGAGCAGAACAGTTGAGGAAGTAATCATGACACCACGTCTCCACACAGTCTAGAGGGAGAACAGAAGGCCACTCAGAAATGATGTGTTAGTCTTTAAGCACTGTCAAAGGTCAGGTGAGGAAGACAGCTAGGATAGGGCTCTCCAGTGGCTGTGGGATTGGCCACACCTGTAGCAGCTGCTTAGCTGCTGTGAGCCCAGTGTACTGGAGTGTCAGAAGCACGTTTCCCAGCTCGTGGCTATAGGGAGGGAGGCGCAGGAGATTGTATTAGCATCTGCACTTCCTTCTCCGTACAGATGTGTACTTCTGGAGACCCAGAGCTAGCGGGAAGCCGTTAGCATCTATCCTCTCATCATCCCATACTTCATCTGGAAAGGCCCCACCAGGCTCACCTGGGAGTTCATTATGTCTTGTTAGTTACTTGTCTACCTTGGATGCAAATTTCTTTTAATCCAAATGTAGTAGTCTGATTGTGTTTCAAGGTACTTTCTTAGCACCTGCAATTGCATCTTGACTGAAGACTGCAGATGGCCTTGGCCCAATGGACAGCAGGCCCTCAACTACCCTGTCCTGTCCACTTGTCCCACAGAGTAGCAAGAGTACATACTTGGTCAGACACCATCACCCAGCCTGGTTCTCAAAAGCCGATCACTGTCCCTCTCTAGTCCACTTTAGAAACACTGATCGCCGCTCCTCATAGGATCCTACTGCCTTGCAAACTGAGCTCAAGATTTTTCCACATTTCAAATATTTTTTATACAATCTTCTGGAGCAAAGGAAGTAGAGGCTGGTCTGTGGGAAGCAGAAGAGCCTCCTGTGGGGAGTCCTCTGTCCCTCGTCCTGGAAGAGGTGCTGCCAGCTCCCCCAGCAGCGGGGCCCTCTCCTGTGACACTATGATAGCCACTGCAGTTCAGGGACAAAGAGGGTACCAGGGATGTCTGCCCCGCCCTCCCCCTTGCCCCATACTCTGTGTCTGTTACTGTGCTTCAGGCTTGCTGCTTCTGAGCTGGCTGCCCAGAGTACTAAAGCGCCCCAAATCCAGACTTGTGCTGTGACATGCTAGATGTCTGAGCGGCTGGTGGGACTATCAGAAGGCTACAGATAACAATTCAAATATCTGAGCCTCAACTGGGGAAGGGGGAAGGAACGGGAAAGTGGTTTCTGGGGATCATGTTCACGTACGTTCATTGGTAGAGTTCAAAGCTGTGTCTTGGTAGGCCCTGTAGACATTGATGAGCGTAAAGTGATCACCTTCAGGGTGCAAGAACGTTTTCCAGCAAGTCTCAGCAGCTTCCTCAGCACCTTGGGGCACGTGCAAAAAGCAACTGGGAGCTTTAAGATGGAAGAGGTCACAGTTAGCAACGCAGAGGACACTTCATCCTGGCCCAGCATGCCCAGAGGCAGGACTCCTGTCTATGAACCCACTCCTATCTTGGTTCTCTGAATCAATACATTGTTCTCAATATTCTTGTTTATTTGGAAGCCAAAGAAATTGAGAGTGAGTTGTCTTAATTCTTTCTCCCTTTTGTGCATGTTGCTCTGCCAACAGCAGTTATTACCCTGCTCATACATTGGAGGCAGGGTGTCAGGGGGCCCCCCCGCGAGTCAGACGCAGGATTAGGACTACGTTCTGATGTGGTGCAGCATTTAGTCCGTGCTGCTGTCAAAGACTATGTGAAAGTATAGGAGCCAGTATCAATGAAGCTGGCAGGAAACAAAACCACATGGTTATCTGGGAAGCGCTGTCTCATGGCTGTTTGTTGTCTGCACTACACTAGTCCTTTTGGCAAGAAGCCCGGCATGACCTTTTGAATTTTTACATTTAGGTAATTTAAAAAAAATCTCCCCTTTATAGTCTGTTAAAAACACTTTACTGCAGGGGCCGTGGTGGCGCATGCCTTTAATCCCAGCACTTGGGAGACAGAGGCAGGTGGATCTTTGCGTTCAAGGCCAGCTTGGTCTACAGAGTGAGTTCCAGGACAGTCAGGACTACGTGGAGAAACCCTGTCTCGAAAATAAAAAGAAACAAACAAAACCCCACTTTATTATCATCTGCAAAGTTAGATGGACCAACCACTGTCCCTGCTGCATACTCCGTTTAAATCTATACTTGCTGTGGATTCGTGGTACAAAAGGGTCATTAAGGAATACCTGTTACCATGGCAGCAATGGTTAACATTTCATCTACACAGTCAAATTCACAGGATGCTAAGATAGACTTTGAGAGCTGTGGATCCAGAGGAAACTCGGACATGATGATTCCAAACTCAGAAAGGTTCCCATCATTGTCCAGGGCTGCCAGGTAATCTAAATCTTCCAGTGCTTGCATCAGGCTTTCTGGGGCTAGGAAAGAGAAAAAAGGAAAAAAGGAATATATTTTGCACAACTGAGATGGAACAGCAGGTAGGAATTTTTCATTCTTGTATAAAACAAGCAACTAAGCAACAAAACCTGTGAAGCAAGAACTGGCCAGACACTAAGTAGATTCTGAGGGGCTGACAGGGTAAGCCTTATGGCTGTCTAGATAAGGGCCCTGACAGAGTGGCAGGCTGCTGTGCAGAGGACAGCCAGGGACTCCTTGGATTTTGATGCAGTCCTGATGGGTCAAAGATGACCCTGGGGATCTGAGACCTCTCTGGACCAGACAGCAATGCTCCAATAGGTGTGACTGGAAGAAACATCTGGTGCTCACACAGCATCCAGAGCAGAGCCTGCTCCCACCAGCCAACCAGTCAGAGAGCCTTCTGCAGGTTCAGAATACTGACTGTAAATAGCCCCGGCACTAGTCTACGAAGACAGCCCTGAGCACACTTAAGGGAAGACAAAAAATATTCATTGTTCAGGAAGGCAAAAACATGTGGTCTAGAATCCAAGTAAACAGGTATGACAAGGAGAACAGCAGAAAAAAGACAGAGCGGCCAAGAGCCACAGAAAACAGACCAGACACAGACACACAAGGTTACTGCAAACAAACTGACTTTCCCTGTCCCTCATTTCTTTCTTAGATTACACGGGCACCAGTACTGTGTGTTATATCCGCTCAGTTCCCACAAAGAAGTCCATTTAGTATCTGACTTTGTGGAATCAAGTCGTATTAAATATGCTTTTCTACCTCTCTGCTACCTGGTATTCAAATAAAGGCTACACAGGGAAGCCAACTCCTGTTGTGCCTTCTGTTGGTCTTAGCATTGGCATGTATGTGGTGTGGGAGATGGCACCCATAGGCCCAACCATAGGCATCCAGAAAGCAACTGAACCTGCCTATGCCAGGGAGCTTTTAGGCGACTGACAGGAAAAAAAAATCACTTATCACTTACTTGCTATTTACACTTTGACCACTGAAGGTAACTCAAAATTTAAGGCACAATGAGAAACTCTACAACCTGCTCACAAGCTCTGATTTGATTAGATTCCCACTAAGGTCAAGAGGCCAGGAAAGCTTTAAGAAACCACTAGTGTGGTCTGGGATACACCAATGCTGCCTTGCAGCCTTGCTGGGGGAGAGAGAACAGAGCGACTGAGGCAAGAGACCAGGAACAGACAGGTGATCCAGAAGCCATCACAGGGAGCTCTGCTGAAAGTGACACCCCCCTACTACAGGGAGAAGTGAACCTTTTGTTTCTGATTTTTTTTTCCACCATCAAAATTTAATACGAAGCAGAATGGCCTTCTCTTTATCCCTGGGGACTCTGGGCCTGACCACACTGGTGAACACAGAACCTTGAGAGTTTGCAGTGCCAGGAAGGAAACAGGCTACTTAGAAAAGAAGTCCAAGAGTTCCATCAGAGAGCTGTGGGTCCCAAAGGGACAGCTGATGTGCTACAGAGGGGCCGGCAGCAGCTGAAGGAAGGACTGGGAATGCTGGCCTCACCAGGGAGCACCCTGGAGACAGCAAAGCTGTGTGATGGGCTATAGGCCCCACGACGACTCCACACGAGCATACGGCTCCACAGACAGGCTCTGTTCCCAAAGAGCACTGACTACTCATTTTAATGTCCTGAAGTCGAGTTGGCTGCTCACAGAGTTAACAGGACAGAAATGACTTCAGAACTGTGCTCCTGGGCCTCGTGCAAAGCTTTTCTCATGAGTTTATCATAAAGGAGGAACGGGTTAATGCTCATGGATGGCACATGTGAGGGGCTCTAACACCTAACCCAACAGCGCTTGCTATACTGCATTCTAAGACATCTCCCCAGTGTTGCCCATAAAAGTACATTTAAGAGTAGAATGGCCTAGATGAAGGTTTTTCATCGGCAGTGTTCCCTGAATGCAAATCATGGTAGACAGTAAATGAATGGTCAGAGCAAGGCCACCTCATTGTAGAACAAGACTGCTTTATTCTAAAGGTAGCTTCAAGAGGAGCAAAACAGCCTTCTTATTAGACATTCTTATCAATGACAGCTCTGCTTTCTGTGGAATGTCACTGCAAGCTCACAGGCTTCCCTTCCCGCGGTCACTCACAGATATCTGAGGGACTACAATCACATTTCCTCACTGTTCCATGCATTCACTCTACCCAGAAGGAATCCCAAACAAACTCCTGCATGTGCCTGTCTTTTCCTTCCACCAATCAGTGGGGCAGGTCTTGACTAGGCAGCTGGTGACTGGTAAAAAGGATCAAGTCCCTCTGTGGGAGGGGCTGACTGAGCAACAGTATGGGTTCTGTGAGGGAGTCAGCATGCTCGTCAGCACAGCTGACCGACTCCAAAAGGCCAAGGCCGTCTTACTGGGATCGAGGAGTCCGACTCAGGGCATTGTGGTGCCACCACCTCTGGGACTCATTATCTGTTTGTACACCCATGGAAACTGCCTTCTGCAGTCCAGGGCAGGTAGCCTTGGGATTTTGAGCTCAGTAAGGAGTGTCTCACACCTGCAATACCAAGCATTTGCCGAACCCCGGTCACTTTTCTAAGGGATAAAAATATATGAACTAACTGGCCTTACCCTTGAAGCAGTTGCTTTGATTGCCTTTAATCCCAGCACTTGGGAGGTAGAAGCAGGCGGATCTCTGTGAGTTTGAGGCCAGCCTGATCTACAAGAACTAGTTCCAGGAAAGGCTCCAAGGCTACAGAGAAATCCTGTCTTGAAAACAAAACAAAAAACAAAAAACCACTATTTCCATTCTGTGCCTTTAACATCCCTCCCCTATATTTTCAGTATCTATAAAATGACTTTCATGTTTCCAAGGTGTTGCAATGGGTTTTGTCTTGGGAACTGTTCTTGACATACTCCTCTTGGCACCTGCCCCCCTTCTCTGAAGATGGTGATAAATTCTGTGTGGCCTTTGCACAGACAGTAGTGTCTGTGCGGCACCTAGCAGTCAGNGGGGGGGGGGACACTTGCAGTGCAAGCCTGTCAGCCAGACTGAACCCTGGAACCCACGCGGTGTAAAGAGAGAACTGGCTCAAGTTGTCCTCTGGCTGCCACAAATGAATGCATCCTAGCTGTGGCCTTCACAGGTACAGTGGTTGTACGGTTTCTTAGCTCTGGACTGTTCTGGAGGCAACATGCAGCAGGCATCCTGCTTGCAGAAAGGAGCCCTTCCCTAGCCAGAGCTCCAGGTGCAGCTGGGGTGATCACTGAGCCAAGCTAGCAGGTGGCTTTCTCTCACTCTCCCGGGCACAGACTGTGGCGCGTTAAGACCAATCTGTGTTTCAAAGGAGACTCTCCAGTTTACAGTGCTTTACAGACCGTGATGTTAGAAGATCTGGGCTCACTGACTAGGGAATCAGAATGTCCAGTGAAAAATGTGTACCCAAGCCCTGATGGGGCCAGACCTGGATCCCTCTTCCAAACCCAGCCCCTGCCCCAGAGGCCGGATGGGGCCAGACCTGGATCCCTCTTCCAAACCCAGCCCCTGCCCCAGAGCCCTGATGGGGCCAGACCTGGATCCCTCTTCCAAACCCAGCCCCTGCCCCAGAGCCCTGATGGGGCCAGACCTGGATCCCTCTTCCAAACCCAGCCCCTGCCCCAGAGGCCGGATGGGGCCAGACCTGGATCCCTCTTCCAAACCCAGCCCCTGCCCCAGAGCCCTGATGGAGCCACTTCAGAGCTGGTTCCCTCTTCCGAGTCCAGCCCCTGCCTTCACTTTGTGTTTTCTCCAGGCTCTCCCTTACCTTGCTCTATATGCCAAGCTAGAACTAAGTTGAATATGGTTATTTTTCTCTTGTTCCTTTTTTCTTTTTTTTTTCTTTCTTTCTTTTTTTTTGGGACAGAGTTTCATGTAGCCCAGGCTGACCTGGAAATCCACATACAGGATGACCTCGAACATACAACTCTCTTGCCTCCATTTCCACTTCATAAATGTGCTGCAATTACAGGTATATACCACCATGCCAGGCTCTCAGTTTTGTTTTTTTTTTTTCAAAAATCACAGAAATCCTGGTCATCCCCAAACCAGTTTTATATGCTAATAGTAAAACAAGTTTTGATTATGACCATAGATGATATCTGGCAAATCCCTACCTAGGCACCTTTGCTTTCCAGGGACAATAAGTCTCAGCCATCTGTTTCTGCTGAGGCATTAAGCTGGTCCTGAGCTTCCTGACCCAGGTCAACAGTGGCTGTGACACTTTCATGGAGGTCTATCCTCAGGCAGCCAAGGAAGAGAAAAAAATCCTTGATTTAGTTTTCCAAAAGAGAGGTCTGTGCCGAGGGAACTCACTTAACTGCCAGTAACCTAGTCATGCCAAGTCCATTTCCACACGGTTCACAGATCCTGAAAAGGACAGAGTTTGCAGTGCTCAAACATTTCAATTATAAGTTGAATTAAATGCACTGCCTACAAGCATCTTCTATTTTTTTTTCAAAAATGATGAGCCAGAGTTCATGCACAGCTACATTTCCCCAAGCACAGCAGAAAACCGTTGTGTATGTATTATCAGGAGCCAAAAATAAATGGTGACTCTGACTCCTTTGTTCCCAGTTATCAGTTTGAAGCAGCACCCAGGAGCCACACAGAGAGCAGGGATCCCAGCAGAGAGAGGGAGAAAGAGAGAGTGAGTGCAGGAATCCCATCACAGAGCAGTCCACAGTCCAGCCTATTTTCAGGTATCTCTGATGTCTGATTTCTTCAGAACCTTGAGCAAGCCTGATTTTTCTTCTCCCCCATATCTAGTTCACCAAACACCGCCTCTCTTAAGCAGGAAGATGCTGAGGGCGCCAAGAGCAGTAGAGGCAATGTTCAAGCAGTAGAGGCAATGTTCACAGGTGAAATGCACGCTGGGCTGTAGTTAGTGGTACGGTACATGCCCATCACCCAGTCTCTAGGCCCATCCCTGCCATCATGAAAAAGGAAAGTCTGGTCTGGACTGTGGCTCAGCGGTATAACACTCTCAGAGCATGCTCGGACTCTGGCTTCAATCTCTAGCAACATTAAAATGTAAAAACAATAAAAGGGTGAAAGAGCTTCTGTGGAGGGGCACTTCAGGAAGGATTCTTATAGCTGACCCATCTGTGGCCAAAGTCGACCCATCTTAAGTTCAGAGGCCATCCGGTATAAAGAAGGAAGAGGTGACACTCTCACCCCTAGATGTCATCCTTACGGCCAGGACAGAGTGAAGGAAAGCACTCGGACAAGCCTGGGTCACATAGCTCCCACTTTAATATCCTACCTTGATGGCCTCTTGCTGACTTCTCTGTCTTACAAAATGTGACCAAGGACACAGACATTACAGGCAGACTGCCATTTACTTCTTAAATAAGCATGACGAAAAATTTTAACCACTGGCCAAAAGTGTGGGGGAAAAAGCTATTTTCACAAAGATACAAGCAAAAACTAAGAGCAACCATGCTTTTTAAGTTAGAGCCCTTTATATGATGATCCAGACATTTGCCTGCTTTGTGGAAACTACACTTCAAGTCACAGAACAAAGCAGGTTACAGAAGCAGGACCCTGCTCTGACAGCCAGTGTCTCCCTGGCCATGGGGCTAGGTCCCTATCACTTTCAGGAGCATGATGGGTAGGGAAATGGGGAAGCCCCCTCACTGTGCTCAACTCATTTATAGGCACCTGCTGCCCATGCTCGGCAAGGAGCCTTGGACAAAGAACACCTAGGACAAGAGGAAATCCCAGGACTTTCAGTAGGAAACAGCAGCACTGGCCACTGTCAGGGCAGATGCCACCTGCCCATTTCTGTGAGTTGCCTTGTGTCTAGTGACTCAGCTTCTCATCTATAAAGTAGAGCAAATAACAGCATCCAGTCACTGGGCTATTGTCAAAACTGGTGTGATTTAACACACCAGTAAACACATACAAGTGACTGAGCTTTCAGAGAACAGGTGGGGGTCTAAACAGATATGATATGCAGACAGCGGATGCTGGTGGACCTTCCTCACCAGCTGGTCGTTGACATGGACAGTTTAGGTGGGCTTAGCCAAGTAGTAGCGGTGTTCGCCTTAATCCCGGAACTCTGGAGGCAGAAGCAGGTTAGTTTCTGAGCTTGAGGCCCACCTAGTTTACTGAATGAGATCCATGACAGTTAGGGTTATACAGAGAAACACTGTCTTGAAAAACCAAAAAGAAAGGTTAAGACATGTATAGCTAGCTGGGCAGTGGTGGCATAAGCCTTTAATCCCAGCACATGGGAGGCAGAGACAGGCAGATCTCTGTGTTCAAGGCCAGCCAGTTCTGCAGAGAGAATTCCAAAAGCTACAGAGAAACCCTGTCTTAAAACACCAGAGAGAGAGAGAGAGAGAGAGAGAGAGAGAGAGAGAGAGAGAAAGATAAGTACAGCTGCCACCACCTCCCAGACAGACACTAGAGGGATTTAGCCTCATCCTGCCACATGGAAGATAAGTCAACTCAGGGTACAGAGAAAACCACAAGCTGGCTTTCTTTTGAGCATGTAACATCGCTCTGCTTTGGGCACAGTGGCTGTCACTCAGGTAGCAGCTGCTTGGCCTGTGCTTCACTGGCCTTTCCCTCAGCACTTCAGTAGCTCTAGGGACAAGAAGAAAGCCAGGGCCAGTAAGCTCAGTCGACCCCTGGAGGAAACTGCTCCAATTAGGATCAGTCTTGCTTCAGGAACCTCACCTCTCTTGGATGTTTGACCTAAATTGTAAAGGAGTGACATCCGAGTGCTACTGTAATTCACAATGAGGACACCAGGCCACTCCACGAACGTATTGTTTACCTTCTGTTCATCTTGCCCTCCCATCCCTCTCTATATCTGCCGCTCTTGCAACTTCTGACTCCACTGTCTGGAAGATAAGCTATTCTCTGGGCCAGGGAAAACGCACAAGATGGAGGACCTGACTTCAGATCCCCAGCACCCACAAGAACAGCCAGGCTCGTGGTGCACAGCTACAGTCTCAGGAACTGGTAGCAGGGGTAGAGGTAGAAGAACCCCAGCCACGTGCTCACTGGCCAGCTAGTCAGGCCACTCAGTGAGCCTCAAGCTCAATGACAGACCCTGTCTCAAACATGAACTTAAAGAGTGACACAGGAGAACACCAGACGCTAAGCTTTGGCCCTTGTGTCTTATGTCAATTTGAGAGGAGGGAACATGAATTAAGAAAATGCTTATATAAGGTCGGCTTTTAGGTTGCCTGTAAGGCATTTTATTAATTAGTGATTGATGTGAGGAGGTCTAGTCCATTGTGGTGCCATCCCTGGGCTGGTGGTCCTGGGTTCTATAAGAAAGTACGCTGGCTGGGTAGCAGTTGTGTACGCCTTTAATCCCAGCACTCGGGAGGCAGAAGCAGGCGGATCTCTGTGAGTTTGAGGTCAGCCTGGTCTATAGAGCAAGTTCCAGGGCAGCCAGGGTTGCTACAGAGAGGCCTTGTCTCAAAAAAACATGAACAAAAGAAAGGAAGGAAGGAAGGAAGGAAGGAAGGAAGGAAGGAAGGAA